>JAWQFJ010027088.1:52500-132500 GCA_034096865.1 Theodoxus fluviatilis
TTGTCAGAAATTTACTTTGGTTTTTAAACACAAATACTGTATGATCACAAGGAAAAGCAGTAATGCAAAGCAAAAGAAAATTGAATGGTGGTATAAATGAGTTTAGCTGGAGCTGTATTCTTCAAGAAAATTCCCTCCTTGTAGATACAAAAGATAATGTCACACTGTGCTCCAGACTTCAATGGAATTAACTTATATACAGTGTTTAGTTTTGACTTACAGGTTTCATAACCCTTGCTGCAACATCTTGCATGAAGCAAGAGGATACTCCATCAATGCAGTTACTGCATTACAGGGAATAAGATGATTGCAAAGGAGGGTGAGTGCTTAATATTTTGCACACGGAGATCAGTCACTGTATCACAGCACAACATACCACTATTTCCTCATTCTGTATCTTGTTTTGTGTTACATTCTTTTTGCTGTCTTTTTACCCTTCCCCACATCTCTGCATATCTCATTTTATCTTATTCTATTTCACTGCATTATATCCTTTGATTTCACATTTTGAAACGGAACAATTCTGGTACTCTCCCTTTAAATAAGACCAAAGTCTGAGCTAAGCAACAAGCAAAGACAATAAAAATGAGGATCTTATAAAGAAACACCAAAAACTGGTGACTACCAGCTTTGTTTTCATACAATGGAACCTCTAATTTTTCATTCTGGTGAAAAACAATAAAATGATGTTGTATTGAATGGAAGGGATAAAATAAATGGGGTCAAATAAGGTAAAATTTCATGCTTAAAAACACATATACACACACATTTCTTCAATTCAACTGGGCTGGTTGTAGAGCATGATTGTGTAAAATAAATTAATTAATAAATAAAAAGTTTCTAGAGTATCTCAGTGAGCAGCCTCTACAAGGCAATGCAGAAACCATACAAGGAAGGAGAAACACTTACTAGGTAGAGAATTTCCCCTGCCTCCTGTATGCACTCCAAAGGTCTGTCTGCCTCAGTCAGCACGGGGTACACCTTCTTGTACCAGTCCAGCTGCGTGTACCCTGGGTACACACCTGCATGCACACATACAGTGAGTAAGACTAAGAGTCATTGAGGTATATGCAAAATCTACTGGAATCTTCGGGTCTGTGATAACTGTCTGATGGAAGTTTGCTCTGGAAACCGAATGGCTGTAAGTCAAGGATGAGGCAGTGTACTGAAAAGAGGGAAATGGCTGCTTCAACTTATACTGGAAATGAATCACAGAAACATTCGTTGGAAATGGGAACGGTTTAGAATCTTTTACCAGAACGTGCTCCACCACAGATATCAGGGAATGACTGCTATAAAGGTAGTGTACACAATTGATTTCTGCTGGCAGTCCAGTAGAAAATGAATTCTACCATAAAATTCACTCAGTTATATGGCTATATATATTCCAACAAAACAATACCATTAAAACAGAAGAGCATACCCCAAAGCAGATGATTACAAATGACAAAAACTGGTAGGAAAAAACCCCCAGAAAACATTAGGGCATTTTTTTCCCCTTCCAGCACAAACCCTGCAGAATATGACAGGATTTACAAAATGAATACCCACCTCCGGGGGGAGTCTTCTCCACAGGGTACAGGAACCAGCGCTTGCGCCCAAAGATCACTCCATTCCAGGCATCGGCATGCTTGTGGAAGGTCACCCCACTGCCAGAAGCTCCCATGAAGAAAAAGCTATCGTCCCTGTCCTCCTGAATGGAGAGAAGCGAAGGGGTCACTCCACCCCCAGAGAGACTGTATCTACAGGGAGTTTACCTTCCTCCCCATGGCTCTAATCCAGCGGTTAAGGTTCTTGCCTTGCTGTCTTTATGCATCATGCAGAAGTGGTGTTCAAAACCGCATTAGTCCTAGAGCCGCATCCTTGGGTGAGATGCTGACCCATGGTCACTCTCTAGCCAGGAGAAAACCTGGGTAAAACTGCTGGGTGATAACTGTGACCACCAGGGATATAAGTCCCAAAACACAAAATTCCTATTGCGGACAAGATAAAGGCTGTGATTGCTGTTAATGATCTAGCAACTATGCATTGTTGCACATCATGTATATCATCCATCAGTCTAGTGTACCATGCATACTCCCCACTGTCAAAGCCTACAGGATGAAAAAGTATACAAGAGTTCTTGCCCCTGCACTGTGATCTGAATCTTGTGTCCCCCGAGCCAATGATTGGCTAGCAAAGTATGTCAAGGGCAATCGGTAGGGCATTTTTACCTATTGCTGTAATCATACAGGAGTGATATACAATTTTCATTAAAAAAGGGCAGTCTGGAAAATGGTTATTTATTACACAAACTGTTTGGACATTGCAAATGATTACAACAATCACTTAGAAACAGAAACACCTTTTTGATTGTCTTTGACTTGCAAACCAAGGTTTTGGGGAATGCCCATCTGAAATCTACATCATGACCATGTTCCAGTGCCTAATCATTGTAGGTGACTAGGTTGAATATGAAAAGTTTGGTAACTACAATTGAAAGTATCAATATTATTGCCACTGGTCACCAACAAGTTACTCTAATTTCATGACAGAGCAAATCTTCTTCTTCTTGTCGATCGCTATGACATAGCAAATGATTATTACAATCATATTCATGCATCTCAAATGACCATTTTCAATGAAAGAAAAAGTAATAGTCATTAAGTACAAAGAAATTATAAAATAAATAAATAAAAACATATGGTTTCTAGTGTCTCCTATTCCATCCACATTCCCCCATAACATACTAAGTAGGTGGACTGAAAATACATAGGTGTGGTTGTAGTGAGTGTGTGGGCATTTATATACTTTTTCTCTTCACACCTTACCAAAATATATTTGCATTCAAAAGCAAAAAACCAGGGTCAGTTGGAAAATAAAATAAAGTCTAATTTCTGACAACCTTAATGCCCACTTATAAAACTCACACAGAAACTTGAAGGAGCCACGATCTTATGTATGTATGTATGTATGTATGTATGTATGTATGTATGTATGCATGCAGTGTGGCACATGGAGTAATGACTGCGCCGAAGATCTGAGATCTTTCACAGGCTCATAAGTCCTGAGGAGCTCAACCAGATACAGTGGGGCCAAACCATTGACGCACTTGAACACATGACAATACGTTGGTGGACAGGCAACCAGTGTAGCTCTCGAAGGATGGGTGTTATATGAGAGCGACTGGGTGGACGTTTTACTATACGTGCTGTGGTGTTCTGCACCTGTTGAAGCCTTCGGAGATGTTCTTGGGTTTCACCCATGAGTCCATTTCAGTCAGCAAATAACTTGGCTACAGACTCACCTGGACAGCAAGGTAGGGAGGAAGCTTCAGAGACCTGGGCAGATCCGACTGCTTGATGAACTCTCTGTCAAAGACATAACTGCAACAAATTCAACCCTCTGTATCATATCCAACTATGGTTTGAAATATGCAAAGAATGTAAAACAAACAAAGAAATAATGTCATTCAGCAAACAAGTTCAGCAAAGTCAACTGATTTCACACAATACATGCAGTAAAACGCATGCACCTTTAACAAATATATTTACATATTCATAAAAGCTCCAGTAGTGTTGACTAACATGCAGTAAAGCAACCAACACAAGGTAAAGGTTCTTGGTCTTTTTAAAAATTAAAAAAGGATAAAACGAAGACATGATAAAACAAAGATACAAGATGAATGAGAGAGGAGCACATTTTCTTAAAAAAAGTCTCCCTCAGGTATACAAGGTAAAAGAATGTACTAACGGATAGGCAAGCAAATGACTAACCATATGCTCACCAGCCTGCAATCACATGCATATCTTGTCTCTTTGTTTATCTTCTCTTCATTTTAATAACAAGACCAAGAACTCAACCTTGTGTTGTTGCTTTATTAAGTGTGACAGTCTTTAGGCAGTCTTTCTATCTTGAATTCGGGACCTTTGACATGCAGTAAAAACAATCAAATCAAGATTGCACACGAAACAGCACCCATTCAACTATCAGAATCTTTGTACATTTCACTCAAGAGATATGTCAGTGATCACTCACTATTGCTCTCCAGTGGGGTCAGCACTTTTCATGACTTGATCCACAAATTCTGAGAACAAGGATGCATGCTCCCCTCTCCCTCCATGGCGGACAATTTCCAGAGAGTTCCCAGACAGCAACGACCACTGTCCATAGGCCATCTTCAGTCTGGGCAGTGTCCACAGGTCTGGGTTTGTCCAGTCCTGGGTACCGTTCCTGAAGCTGAGGATGACCGGCTTCTTGAAGCGGAACTCTGCCTCAAACTGAGCTGGTGAGAGCTCCTCCACTAAACGCCTCTCGATGTTGCAGAAGTCCGAGTGGAAGGCAGCCAGGGTGGCTGCATCAGGAAGTCGCCATCCCCCCAGTGTTGTGTTGGTACTGGAACATATGGATATCAAGCTTTAAATGTTTA
Organism: Theodoxus fluviatilis; assembly: GCA_034096865.1. Lineage (NCBI taxonomy): Eukaryota > Metazoa > Mollusca > Gastropoda > Cycloneritida > Neritidae > Theodoxus > Theodoxus fluviatilis. Next base: position 56,909 of record JAWQFJ010027088.1, read on the forward strand.
ACACACAGAGCCAAAGCCCTGCATGGGACAGACAGGAAAATGGGACGACAGGTGGGGACTAAACCCGCGGCCTTTTGATTAGAGCCCAAAATGCTCTACCAGCTGAGCTACCATGGTCCATATTGTGTTCTCCTGTCTACACTGCCCTGAATCAGTGGCTGCTGTTTTGGCCTTACATGCCATACTGCCAATTTCTTCCCCTTGCAGCCATTCCCACACTGACCCTAGTCACCACAAGCCCTAGCTACTCCTGCTGGTATGTTTTCCAATCCAAACTTATTGTTCTTAATCTAGTGATCATAAGGATCAGGAGTATCACAACACCAGGTCTCCTGCCTAAAACCAAAAAAATGAATAATAATAAAAAATGTTAAAGCCTTACAATAACTCACAAAGGTTGTAAAAAATAATAATAATAAAATCCTGCCTTTAAATGTAATTTGCATGACAAAAATAAAGATAAAAATAAAAATTAAAAAGCAACTCCTCAACACACGTGTCTAAACTCCTCCCGATCTGTTGCTTACCTATCCTCATCAGCAGGGGGGAAAAGGTCTGGTCTCAGTGTCCTGGCAATGGTGGGGTAGAAGAACTTGAGGAAGCCAATGGTGATGGCAGAGGCACAGAGAGCCACCAGACACAGCTGAGCCACCTGGGCGCCTAGAGAAGTCTGGGACCTCCGTTTGCCCAACAGCTGGGGTGGGGGGGATGTTCCCCGACTGCCTGAGGGGGGTCTTCTCTTCCTCATGCTGCCCTCCTGTGGATTGGTGGTGGAAAATGATGGAGACTGGTTTTGGAATTGCTGATGTTGATTTCTGTGACAATAACTCTTGGAATTCCAGGCAGATTCTTACTGTATAACATGATATTTACAGCTGCCTGTATTCTTCTTTCTGTCACTGTGTTTCCCAGTCTTTGTCTCTGATTCTGCCTCTCCTCCTCTGTTTCCCCTCACTGATTTGGCTCTTTTTCTCTGTGGCTGTTTTCCTACCTGCCGCCGCCCCCCCCCCCCCCCCCCCCCCCCTCTCTCTCTCTCTCTCTATCTGCCTGCCTGCCTCCCCCCCCCCCCCCCCCCCCCCCAACACACACACACAAACACAGACACATTACTTCTCTTCTGACCTCTTTCACCTACCTCTCCTCCATCCTCCTCTGCTTGCAGCAACATCTTGAGCCACTGCTACAACATACCTACACTTTTCCTTCCTACCTTAATAATTGTTTCCTTTCCCTCTTATCAGTCTCCTCTCATCTGTTTCTTTCTCTCACTCCTTCTCTGGCCTCCAGTCTTAATCTGATCCTCAGCCTCTCAAGGTTGCATCCTCATTTCCTCTTCTCTCCATCCCACATCATCTCCATCCCCTTCATTCATGCAGTTTGTTTTCCCCTCCGCAGGCATGCGGTGCCTGGAGGCAAACATCAGGAGAGAAGGCAGAGAGATGCTCAGAGGCAGGCAGAGGATGCAGGGCAAGAGCAAGAGAGGTTGACACCAGTAGAAGCCTTGCCATCTCATCATGGCAGCCACAATGGGAGAAATGATAATAAGACACACATGGCTTGAGGCCCATGAGGTGACGGAGAAATGGGACACCTCATTCCAAGCCCTCTTTGCCCAGAAAGTTGCCCAGGCAAGCACTGGGTTGGGTTGAGGAAGGAGCAGTTGGGACTGCTTGCACATGCTAGCTGGGAAGAGGAGATTTATCAGAGCATAGGTTGACACCCTGCAAAAGATGAGTGTCATTGGTGCTTATGCCAAAGTATGACAGGTATGCAGCGTGACTTATTGCTATACCTCATGACAAACAAGTTTACTTTGCAGGGAAAACCAATCTTTGCAAAGATACTTTTCTCTCCTAGCCCTGCATTCAAGAGGCTTCATGCATTATCCCCTGGTTAGAGAGCCATTTATCAAAGAGATATTTGCAAAGACAGATAGTCTGCATTCTCCAGCATCTAAAACCATATATTCATTTCTTCCTTACAATGCTAATTTGTGACTATCCATGGGCATACAATGCACATATTGTATTAACTTACAAAATTAATTGTTCAACCTCAAAGCATTTTTGTTTTAATTATAATTTCAGATGACACAGCATATCTATAACATTTATAATTACTATTCTGGTGACTTAAGACTGGATTGTAATTCATGGTCATGTACATTTGTGGAAGTGCAGTCTATCAGTCAACAGTTTAACTCCTAGATAAGAAAAGCTAAAGGACACATTACCAAGTCCCACAAAATCTAGCAATACACTAATTAATCTCCATGGAAGTATCTCACTGCATGGGTCAAAAGCTCCAAATGGTGTCTCCTTATTTCAAAATAAACATTTTTAAAGGGGCATAGATAGCATGTCCTTTGATGAAAGAGCCAGGAAATCAGGTACAGGCCTGTCGTGCTGCCTGACACTCTCCGTGATAAACTCCTTCCTATCATCCTTCCTTGAGGTGACCTTTACATATCGCCCAACCCTTGTAGCTCATAATTGAATGTTACTTCAGTGTAGGATGTCTCCAGCCCTTGCTATCCTGCACACCCCTACCGGCCCAGCCCCAGGCCCATCTGTCCCCACTTGAATGGCTAGGCTGAAAAGGGAATGGGGGTGGGGAGTGGGGGGTTGGTTGTTAGGACTGAACCTCAAAGGTCAACATCCACTCCTGATGTTATCTCCGATTCACTCAAAGGGAATTCGGCTCATGACATTCAACTTAAAAATGCATGGCAGGTCAGAAAATGTCTGCTTACTGAAACAGGCCTAAACAGGTTGTTGGTTCCCTTGTATTGAAAACACACATACATTTAAAATGAAACCTATGACAGAGAACCCTCTCTATATGCCCCTGTCCCTTTCATGACCTTTGAAAAAAAAAAAATCTGTCATGCTTAATGATCTGTCTGAAGACCCTTCCTAGTGAAGATCTTACCTGAGCAATGTATCTTTAACTTGTTTAAGGGTAATAATTTGAATCTCCACTGTACATGCCACTTGAACAGTATGCAGAATTGCTTATCATTTCCTCACCTGTCAGTTCATACTCTCTCAGATACTCATATAAAAATGCTCTCTCAACTGTGCAATATACACTTTCATCTGTCCTGAGCAAGAATTCTTATGAAAGCAACACATGTACTGGAAGACCATAAAACAACATTTATTTTTCTCACAAAATTATACATCAGATAATCTATTCTATCTTCACCTACTCATTAACTTCCATTCACCAACATCAGTTGTGCAACAGTATGTAGAACCACGAAAATGATTTTGCCCACTAAGTAGTAATGTAAAATGGAAGGAGTTATTGATTTCTTGCAGATGTGCATGCTAAGCAGTGGCTGAGGAACTGCCTGCTTGGTAGACATCTACTTGAGTGCTTCCATGGAATGACAAATTATTGAAGGCGCACCAGACACAACTATACTGCAATGTCAGACTATGCACAATAAGTCCATCTCTCTCTCTCTTCTGCACTCATAAAAAAAAATGGCAGAGATTTCTGAGGAGACATGCATAAAAACACAAGCACCCCTGTGTATGAGAATTGAGGGATAGCATAATAATAAAAGACCGCCTGATTCACGGGGTCAAAACCGAGGAAGGGTACAGTATGCCCGAAATGATTTCTCCTTCATTAAACCAGGGCTTCCTACACCTTCAGTGGATCCTTGTGATTAGTCTTGTTTTGTGACATTATAGTCTGGCGTATTAGAATGTGGCACTTGAAGGTTTTATTCTTCCAATGTTCTTAAAGACACTTAGATTGATAGTGTCTTTGGTCTCTCTAAGCAACTCTTCAGTCAGTTATAGAATAGCCGCGCCAGAAAATGAAATCAAGTGCTTTGTAACTCTTAGAGCAGAAGTTGTAATCGAGGAGTCATCAAGGTTTAATGACGGTTTTGGTAAAATCACAGGCATACCCTGGATTTGTATAGGTATTTCACTGGTGACTCTCTGAGTGTATCGCACCCTGTACGCACTGTGCAAGAAGCCGATCGGTCTCTGCACAGATGATATGGTTGCAATTGTCGGTCGACCAGAAACAACACGTAGAAAGTGCAGCAATAGGCGGTTCAGTTCTGGCCGCTATATCGCTAAGCCGCCGCCACCGTCACAACTACACTAGGGTCGGCTCGTGGGCATAACCATGGCATAAGCCATTGCGAAGCACGATTACACCCGGCTTCAGAAGAAATATATCGTCTGCTCGAGTCTATCACTGACCCCGTGCTACAAGCGTCAGAGGTGTATACGTCATCCGATTGTACGCTGCAAAAGTAGTACTTCTCTGCAAAGAAAACTCCGATTTGATGGCATTTTCTTACCTTGCGTTTTCACTCACTGTCGTGTGGACGGGGTAACAACGCGACAGATCTGTACACACTGGCATGCACAGTACACCTGTCCAAGGGAGATTACTCGAGAAGCAACCCTGACCACATTGTTATTTGTACGGATATTATTCGTTCGGCGCCATAGCTCAGTTGGTTAGAGCGCCAGTCTCGTAAACTGGAGGTCGAGGGTTCGACTCCCTCTGGCGCCTTTTTAACTTCAACCCCATCATAGAATTTTTCATGTCAACTAGAAATTCTGAGTTAAGGAATTAACATACTTGTATAAAGTGAAAGGCAGCAGGTAAATGACACATTCTAATGCAAGACAACAGGTACATACTGAGTAAGCACATGTTGACTAAGAGGAGTTTTGATCAAATTGTCGAAAATTGTAAAAACCAGCAAACTAACAAAACAAATAATAGACAAAACACTTTCAGTCAAGAGTACATGGAGCTAAAAGATGAATTGGAATGAAATCATTATTTAAAAACCATTGATGAACATTTTTGAAGCCGGCTTCACAGACCACAGAATTTCAATCTTTGATGGGAGAGATCAGGCAGTTTCAGCTGAAATATAGATATACATGTAGATTAAAAATGTAATACATAATGTCATTATTTAATTGGAATCCCTTCCACTAATGGTAATGGACTACACATGAGCCTGGCCATATCCTTCATCTGGGCACATACAAGAATTGTGGTGGGTGTTGAAATTTATTTTGGGGGGAAACGTTTTTAAACTTTTCATCAGGGGGTACAATTGCAGGTATAACTTTTTCCAATAACAAGTCTAAGGCAGAAAATCAACAAATCTCCTGTAAAAATAATTCACAAAGATGACTCGGCTATAATTCAGGGACAACACTTCACTGAAGATGATGAAAGCAATTCTTTCATGCATGGACAGCATTAAAGGCTATCGCTCAGGCAATGATAATGTTGATCATGCTGAAGGCAGGTGCACCATACAATCATGTGTGTCAACCGCCATGCCTCTCACCTTGAACAGTGAATGCAGGCTCTCTCTCTATCTACTACGCTCAGGTGGGGCACCATCAACTTGTACCCCCACCCCCACCCCCAGTGGGTTGGGGGTGGGAATCGACCTACTGCGCTTTCCTACATGATTCATAAGAGGGGAATGACTAAGGACATCGTGAGTTGATTCACATTTACTCTATTCTAGTGATTTTTGGTGTGCTAAATGGCTTTACAGAGCCTACAAAGGCTGAATGGCTGTAAAACTACATCCATCCATACAACAACTTGTGCATATGAGGAATGGGTCCAACAGTTTTTCATGACATTTTGATATAATCAAAAGCTGTGATAAGATTTTCATTCTCAGCTTTAAGCACATTAATAAATATGTTTATTTTTTATATTTACAAATTACATCCAACCTCATTTGATTGTACATGATATTGAAAAAGAAAAATGTGTAACCCAACTAGCGAGATATGAAGTTGTGGCTTAGATAGTTTTAAAAGGCTGATAGGTCCTATTAAAATTCAAATCTAAAATCCTGTGGTCCCAGTATTTTCCTAGGATTTGGAGCCTTTTCAACTGGCATGCTCTTTGACTAAGCAAAGACAAGTAGGAAATTATAGAAAAGAAATTGCACTCACACACACGCACTCACATTTGCCTCCAGACATGTTGTCTTATGTTTAAAATCTTTCATCAAATTGTTTTTTGTTTTATGACAGTTCCAGGTTTTGTAGGTTCAACACTCTGAAAGATGAGACTTTTTCTATTTCAGCTGCTGGCAGGATGCCCCTCTGACAACACTTTGCCAGACTCTCAGGCCTTTTCAAGTGAATGGTTTGCAAGTGTAAGCCATTCAAGGTCAGATTCTCAGGCCCCATGTCTCTTGGAAATCAAACACACATGTGCGCGTGCATGCACACACACACACACATGCATACATGCACACACATGCATGCACACACACATGCATGCATACACATGCATGCATGCACACACATACATGCACTCACACACACATGCATGCACACACATACACATGCATGCATACACACACATGCACACACACATAAAGACACACACATGCATGAACACACACACACAAACACACACACACACACACACACACACAAACACATGCACAAACACACACACACACACACATGCATGAACACACACACAAACACACACTCGCACAGACACGCCAACTTGCCTATGAAAAGCACAAGATGACATCATATCCCATCATAATGATTTATTGTATCTGTGTGGTAAATAGTGCCTTCCAAACAATTCAATCATTAAACAAATCAGAATAAAGTCTTCTTCTTTTTTAAAGGAGAGACAAATAAGAGAAAAGGTCAGCACTGTTACTTGCAGTCCTTTCACTACAGGTCAGTGAGAAGAAAAAAATATAACAACTTCATTTCAAGTACAGAATAAGACTTAAGGGGGCAGGGTCACCTAGACGGAACATACCAAATTGTGTCGTCGGTCATTTGCTCAGATTTCATCCAAATTCAACCAAATTTGGTCAGAATGTAGGAAATTGAATGTAGATTCAGGAAATGTAAGTTAAAATAGCTGAGTGGTATTGAGACACAGTCTAAGTGATGATATCTGAGAAATATTGATTTTTAAACGGTACCTACCATTAGGACACAAAATCTTCACACACAGATCATTAACACTCTTGGCACTCTACACATCTTTGTATCTATGTCCTATGTGTGGCCTAAGCCTCTAGCTTTGGAATGCAAGCAATACAACTATTTTTTCCTTTTTATCAGAACAGTCCCAATTTGTTTTGAAAATGTGTCCAAATTGTGTCCACCACAACAATTATCATGCACTCATAGTTGCAAAAATAGAGGTTCATGCCATAGCCCTTGCAATGTAGAGCATGCACACAAAATTTGAAGAAGATATCTTTATAAACATGAAAGTTACAGTGTCCTAAGTGTCGAAACATAGTCGATTTTCGGAGAAAATCGCACCCAAAACCAAAGGTAAAAAAATGGCTGCCCAGCAACCTAGTTATCCCCTAGAAAAACCTAGATTGTGAAAAAATGACTAAACTTATGCAAAAAACATCAACTGTGTGTGAAAATACTATCATTTTTCTATACAAAAACACCACACATGTATGGGTGTGTGAAAATCAATATTTTGACAATGTTCTAGAAGAAAATCGCACCCAAAACCAAAGGTAAAACAATGGCTGCCCAGCAACCTAGTTATCCCCTAGAAAAACCTAGATTGTGAAAAAATGACTGAACATGCAAAAAACATCAACTGTGTGTTAAAATACTATCATTTTTCTATACAAAAACACCACACATGTATGGGTGTGTGAAAATCAATAGTTTGACAATGTTCTAGGTGACCCTGGCCCCTTAAATAAATTCAAAAGACTTTCATTCTAGACCTTTGAAATAGAATACTGCAAATTAGCAAGAATATGTCTCAATATATTAAATTAACAGCAGCATGACTTATTTATTTGAAGATCTGGAGTCAGAAATGTCAAACTCCTCTGTCCAGCGTGTCAGCATTTTTAACATGGGGAAAACTGTGACAGGTGATACAGCCATTCTCACGAGAATGGAGGGCTGACCAACAAAATGTACAAAGATTCACTATTTCATATTTTATCGGTCAAAACTGTTCTTATTTTATTAGGCATCCATATACATAAGATTGACGGCAACAACAAAAACACACATATGTATATAGAACTATCACTACAATCATCTCCTCCAGGCATCTATGAAAGAAACAAGGGAAAAACTAAAAACAACAATTTGGTAACTGCCCACTTTGTGCAAGAAATGGAGGCAATTGAATGTACAGACACATCGTGTGATCAATCAATCTAACTCTGCAGTGCATATGATACACATTTACCTAGAAAATCCTGAAAAGTCAAGATGTTTAACAAAGACACCAAGGAGACAAAGGGCATGGGAAAGATAAGGCCAGTGATGTCTGCAGTTGGATTCGGAGCTTGCTTGCTCTGCAGATGGCAATGGTACTGAACAAAGGGGTGCATGATAACTAGGAACACAGACTTTGGCCTACCCTAGTCATCTCACCATACACTTTGTGCTAGGGGCCCCTGGATGGAATCTCTCTCTCTCTCTCTCTCTCTCTCACACACACACACACACACACACATTTACGGATGAAAATTTACAACTGAACATTTCTTAAAGCATGAACCTCTGCAAGTCCATTGCAAAACAGAGAGAGAGAGAAAAAGGTAGACAACTTTCTTGTCACCGACGAAACATTGTCTACCTGATGATTATCCACCAAAGAACGTTACTGCTGGAATTTCAAAGAACAGTACTTAAGCATTGATTGAAAGGAATCAATTGAAAATGGAGCAGATTCCTCACTAATGTACTATTTGTATGTTCGGTCATTAACTGGTGCTCAAACCGACATCATCCCTCCTTTTGACAGAGGGAGTCTCAGAAAATATTTGAGTCAGTCATCAGCACAATGTTTAGTTGATTCACTTGTTGACTTGAGTAGCATGATCATTACATTTTTATCAGTCAGTTATAAGGTGAATGGTTTTTGAACATCAGTAAAGTGGAAGGAAAACGTTATGAATCACTCAGCACTATTACAAGCTGTAGATTCCTGGTACAGAGAGAGAGAGAGAGAGAGAGAGAGAGAGAGAGAGAGAGAGAGAGAGAGAGAGAGAGAGAGAGAATTAACTGCTCGATGGACACAGTTAGCAAATATTAGTCATCTAGAAGTTCTAGCATTTTAGTAATTGTGTTGTCAGTATTCCAATTCAACTTTATTCCTGGAAACTATGTAAAATCTGGGCTACTGAATCAATGAGAGAGAAAAAAATCCCAAGGGTTTTGTTATGGTGATCAGTCATCTCTTTGATTGATCATTATGACCTAACATGAGACACCCATTATATTTTTTCACAGAAAAGTTTCTGATTCTTAAGGCTGTGTTGTATTTCTGAAAAACGTCAACATTACTTTTCTGCTCACATTATAAACCTGTTTGTTCATTCTGATCAATTAAATGAAGATGACATGTGATAATCATTCCTGGATAAACAGGGGTCGTCAGATAGAATCATCATGAGATATGTCAGATTCCTGAGCAAAGTGGTGCCTCCAGTGTCAACGTTGACAGATTGATCTTGCCCAACCACCAGTCAAGCTAAGCCATCAACATGGCTGGAAATGGCTTGAATGAATTAACATAGAGGCCTATATGAACCAGAATTGGGGAAAGTTTTGAATTCCGTGGTCACATGTTAGTGAAAGTGAAAACAGTCAGTAGGCCTACTTCAGCTTTTCATGAAGAGTTTACCACCCATATGGCAGTGTCTCGCTATCCATCACTTGATTAAAAATAGATCATCATGTTGGCTTGTTTTTGTGCAAGGCAAGCTACTATTTATTGAACTCCATAGTTATGATAAAAATATCAGACATGATCAAAACATAATACTTTCTGTGACTGTTGACATAAAAGTCAACATACAAAAAAAACTATTGTGATTCAACAACTTATTCAATTAAACTCATGTGTGTCAATATGCATGTTTATTGCTTAAACAAACACAACAAGATGTTTCAAGTCATGGTATTATGATTGAAACATGATTCTCTTTTTTTTCTTTTTCTTTGTTTTACAACAAATTGTAAATGAAGAAACAGCTGTACATACTAACCAATGCAAGCACTGGCAAGACAAAGTGCAACAAAGTTATGCTCAGCAAATGACCAACAAAGGTCTGCAGTGAGGACCAGGAAAACCAATACCCTACAAATCCCACAAGGCTAAACGTTATTCCTTCTAAATTCTTAAAGTTCACCTACACATCTGCACATTCATGTAGGAACCATATAATACTTTCTTTTTAAAATAGTGGGCAAATTTATAGCAGCAAGAAAAAAAGTAAAGCGACATCATATTTTAAAAAGTTATTTTGGCAAAAACCAACAAAAATGCAAGGTAGTTTTCTTTGCAAGAGTGTTGGCTTTACAAGCAGCAGCAAGGGGAGCGTGTCAGATCACTCCAAGCCTTTTGCAAAGAAAATAAATCAGAAATCATCTACTGTTCATGACAGAGACTTCAACTGAAGTGACAAGGGCTGAATACTCTGTTCTACATTTCCAGAATGAAGGCAAAGATTCATTTGGGGGGTGGGGGTAGGGGTGGGGGTGGGGGTAGGGGTGGAGGTGGGGGAATATTTGCTGCATGCCACCAAGATAAATTAAATAAGGGACATTTGATTACTGTATCAAGAAATAACATGTAGTTTTTCACTCTCTCTCTCTCTCTCTCTCTCTCTCTCTCTCTCTCTCTCTCTCTCTCTCTCTCTCTCTCTCTCTCTCTCTCTCTCTCTCTCTCTCACACACACACACACACACACACACATACACACAGAGTGCATTAACTGACTTCTTTCGAATGACTAAGTTTTTGCATGATCCCTGTTCAAAAAAGCTCACACAAGAGATTGAATGCAGTGAAAAATCCATGGAAAAATAGCGGCAAATATACATATGTCAACATCTGAAGAAAAGTTTCATGAAAACTCTAAATGGGGGGTTACCACTGGCACTGCTATACCCTGGTATGATGAAGCAGTCAACAAACAACTACAGAGTATACAGCTGGCAGCAAAAAATGTTTGTAACAAACAGGACAGGGTAATCCAATTAAAGATCTCATGATTGGGCAATCCTTTTTTCTCATGGGAAGGACAGTCTTCAAACTCAACATGGGAAATGAATGGTTTACTATGTGCAAGAAAGTCTACATTAAAAAAGGTATGTAACAAAGTCCTAACACTCAGCCGAGAAGAATGCTTACTAAGAGTTACCTAAATTTTCAAAGCTACAGTAATGGAACCAGTGCAAAACTAGAGTGCAGTTTACACTGATGATCCAGTAATGTTCTTTTTCTTTTCCCCCTACAACATTGAATCAGTTAACAGCAACAAATTATTGGAAATAATGTGGGATGCAGTTGGTTGTGGTTGCATATATACATGCATGACTGAAATCAGTACATCTTGGCAAATTAAAGGAATTTCATAAATAAGATCTTTTAAATCAAGCTGAGGGATTGCTTTCCAAACTGAAAAGAAATGTATCCTTCCAGAGGAACTCCTTAGAGTCGGGTGCAAGCATGCATACATGCAGTTTGAGGGCCAAATTGCACTTGATAATTTGCTTTTTCTTATGATTTCATGAATAAAATGAACATGTGCTAGTATAAAGTATTAAAAAAAGAGTAGATATCAAAATTGCTGATGGCTGCAATACAATGGAAATTGTATTGGAAGTTCATGAAAGATAAGACACTTGTGAACACTAGTTGCAAGTAATTGAGCCTAAAAAATGTACAGCACAGGAGTACATCTACACAAACAACCATTCCACTAAACACGGTCGGTCAAATTGAATAGGTAAGCAAACACAGATTAATAACATTGATATCCTCGGCAAATAAGAATTCACCAGGTATCATATCCTTTCTATGGGTGGTCATATAGCCATCATTCCAGAGCAAGCAAAACAAAACCATCAAACCTAACTATTCATGCCAATGTGCAAAAAACAAAAGTAATTACAATCATCCTTTGTTTTCAAATAAAAACAAACAAACAAAAACAACAGCTTCAAAACTGCAATACCTCTAGTCCAATACAAAAGGTGCCTGAACAATTCCAGTGGTCACACACAGAGGGGCCATTAAAGCAGACATGAAAAACACAAAGGTGGGTTTTTTTCATTTCAAACTTGTTGATTTTGTAGTTTGCACTATAGTTCATACTCTTATGAGCAAGTACACCATCATCTGTAAACCTGCAGAGATACACACATAAACACACACCAAGTACATTATATTCAAGTCATTTCCTTCAAGCACACCCTCTACTTCAACACTTCATCAAGCCTGACCTGACCTGCCCCAGGGAAAGCCAGGCAGCGCAGAACACACAGAGCTCAACGACTGAAGGAGGTAGAGAAGCAGAAGATACACCTATCATTCTTGGAACGAAAACCCCCCAACAAAAACCAAATTAAAAAACCCAACAAAACTAAACAAACAAATACCAGCAAACCACTAGTTATATAGTTAGAAAAAAAACTCTCTTTTCCCAAAGCAGCTTCAGGAGAATAAGTGCCTTTCCACTCTTCACTCAGCATAGTTCTTGCTCTGGTACAGCAGTGATAGTAATTAGCACAAGGGCTATCTCGAAAAGGTTAGTAAAGTACTACTTATCCTGTATACATATCTATATATATATACATGAACTTGTCATTTTTATCAGATACCTGAGAGTGTAGCTGTGCATGCATGTGTATACATAAATGTGTGTATACATGCATGCCCACAGGAGTGCATGTGTACACACATGCATACATGTTTCTGTGAGTGTGTGTTGATGGACTGGTGTGATAGCAGATGCATTCCTCTCTATCAATCAATGGTCCACAATGAGCTATCCACTGAATGGGCTTGAATGGGCTTGAACAGGCAAGAAAATGCAGAGCTGAATCACACCAGATCACCTCTGGACTGAACACTTACAGGCCTAGCTTTGCACTCATGTACACTACACAGTGTATAGACCTCATGCATTGCACGTGCAATTTCAGCCTGCCCTGACACGTCCTTGTCCCTGTGATCGGCTGAGATGCAAGGCGGTTGAGAAAAAAACAACCCAGACTATGCAGAATATCTTATCTCCATATTCTGTCACTAGACCACACATCTGAAAAACAACTCAGCAGACTGTTGTCCCTTAAGTCTTTCAGATTTTTGAGACTGAACTTTTTTGTAATAATTAGGAAAGTGGTAAAGGTAGGAAGGTCATTGCTATTATTCATGCTCAGGCCTATTTCTATACATGCACCATGCGCACAGATAGGTCATCTCCAACAGAAATCATGCATGATCCTCTGTGACAGAGCAGATAAAAAGCATGTGCAACAGCAATAACACGGGCATGATATCCTAGACCTACATCTTTCTGACTGAAACAAACTACCAATAACGCTGCAGCATTATCAACAAACTACCAATAACGCTGCAGCATTATCAACAAACTACCAATGACGCTGCAGCATTATCAAAGGGAATGGTGAGCAGAACAGGTCGGGTGTCCCGAGAACACCTCAACATGTCTACATATCTGCAGCGTCTGACTGCAAGCACAATTCCCACATCTCAGCATTCCCCTTGCAATCACAGCTGCTTGACGCACAGTGGACAAAGAGTAGATAGACAGCGACGACCAACATGGTCTGGGTGTGGAGAGGAGCTCCTGATCATGACTATACACACAGTGAACACACATCAAGATTCATGACAAGACTACAGCCCTTCAAGGACAAGAATCCGCAATCCTCGGAGAGGGACGGCAGCAGCTCCTGTGGTCAGGTGGTCAAGCCAGCTGTTGGACCAAAGAAGGCAGGTGTGGGGAAAGTGGTCAGCCCTGGGCTGAGCCCACCACTACAAGTCCATGGCAACCGGCTTGGCTTCCCGAGGGAAGGCATCCACCGGCTTGTAGGTCTCCACCCGCTCATAGACCATTTCTGTCCAGAATCCAAACAGTGTGCTTGTATTAGGGCCATGATGAGGATGACATTGATGGTATTGTCATCAGCAAATATGATGACCATGAGATGATGTTACGATGATGATGAAAAGTTAAAATTCTAATAATGCATTTAAATTTAAATTTCTGACTAGGGGCTTCAAACAAAATCACATGGCTACCTGTGTGACCAAAATGCTCTCATGCAAAAAGCTCTCTTTTATATGAAACCTTGTAAGTACATAATGCCCATGCAAGCATACACACATACACACGCAAACACACACATACACACACACACACACATACACACACACACACCAGCCCATTTACAAAGAAAGCAAGCACAAACATTAACACATGCATTCATGCATGCATGCTCCTAGTAGAAAATTAAAACATGGCAAGTGTTCAATTTCTAACACCGAGAAAATGCTGGTGACATTGTTTGAACAAATAAATTTATATAATAACTTACAAACTATCACTGTCAAATAACACATTGTCACACAGTCAAATCCCTCATTAAAACATATCATTCAAAGGCCAATCTTGCAAACATAAAAGTGGGCTGTCTGCATATAAATAGAGATGATCTCAGCTATGGTACTCCTTTTATTCATATATGATGGCGATCTTTACACACCAAACATCATCACAACTGCTCAACTTGATGCAGAGAGTTGGTGAAAAAACAAATAAGCACCAATCCCTGCCTTGTTTAAACTCTTCAGTGCCCTGTGATAGTTTTTTTTAGGCACTGCCAGGTATCAGGATCACTTAATTTCAAACACCTTTTGATATTCTAGCATGGGAAGAAGTTCAGAGGAGATGGAATTCTTCCTAGAGCAGAAGTACTTCTTCAGATGGTTGGCATGTCTGCTCTACACATTATGAATAACACAAAACACTTCACACTGACATTTTCTGCATCACCTCGAATCAGAAACAACGGTTACTTCACAGATTATTTGAATGAATAGGCAACACATATATGTGTGCTTGGTTTACACACACTGATCTCATTTTCTGACAAAAAAAGTTTTGTTTCCAAGACTCATCAATCTAGGAAACCGCCATATCTCAACCTTAAGTCCATGCTGACACACACTCGCTTATACATGTACTATTCCATTTTCATTATCATACATGCATGTATGCACTATATGTACTAGTGCACACACACACATGCACACACACGCACACACACACACATACATCACTGCAGATCACATGTAATCAGAAAAGCTTCTTTTGAATCTCACGTTTTTAATTTAAAGAATTTGGCACTAACTTTTAACAGCAAAATCTGATACATCAAAACTCTCTCTCTCTCTCTCTCTCTCTCTCTCTCTCTCTCTCTCTCTCTCTCTCTCTCTCTCTCTCTCTCTCTCCCTCTCTCATTCAACTACCTCTCCAATATACAAGGAGGAGGACATTTCAAAGCAAGTCTCTAACACACCTTTCCACTCCTGGATGGAGTAATCGCAGTCCTCAAAGCTCCGGTCATAGGCCTCTGCTTCTGGCTCATCGCTGGGGTCAGCGTACTGCCGGAGGTAGGGGTGTGCAAGGGCCTGTGTGGCATCGATGCGAGTGTCGGCATCCAAGTCTAGCATCTTCTCCAGCAGGTCGATGGCTGCAGTCCCAGAACATTTCCAAATGTGTCAGAAAAAGCAGCAGAGAAGATGTTCCAAGGACAAATTACAGGCACTTATACAGACATAACAACAATCTGATGCATGTATATATACAATTACTCTACAAAGATGATCAAGATGAAGCACTCTCACTCTATTGGAGTCACCATTCCTTTTTGATCTCTGCCAAACAAAATCATGGCAACTTGAGCACATAACTAGTCCTTAGTGGTTAAAGATCTAGCACAATACCATGAAACTGTTATGAGAAATCTTTGTGGACATCTTTAGAATGTGTTTCAAAGGTAAAGAGTGTCAATGAGTCACCAACAGTGACTACCCACAAAATTTGTTTTTGAATGTAATGCTATGTAATGCAACATAATGTAGCATAGCATGTGTTAGGTCATGTCATGGGACTCATTCTGTATGATTTTTGACTAACCCTTGTGAAGGGGCTGGTGGCCCAAGAAGAAAAGTTCATATCATCTCATACTTCTGTACACTAGCAAACATGCATTTACACACATATAAGCAAGCACACATGCTCACTTTCATGAATGCTTGCAAAAGCAAACATGCATGCACACATCAGGAACAGTCTCACTACAAACACCTTGGGCAGCATCAGCACCCCCAAAACATACAGCAAGCCCGTCACAATGCCCGAGAGTAGGCAAGATGCAGACTTCCATGAAACTACACCAGAATCTGCTCCAAGCCGTAAGAAACACACCTTCAGGATTGGCGCCAACAAAGAACTTATGGAAGTCCTGCCTCTTGTACTTGGGCAATGACTCGATGAAGTTCCTGGCCTGAAAAATGACAGAAAATGGTCACTCTTCACCTCTCTGATTATCACTCTATCTGATGTGACCTATGTTTCCCTTGACATTGTCCCATGCACACTAAAGACATGGCAGCACACATGTCTTTGATGGGCTTATCTAGTCAGGTCATCTGATGAAACTAACAATCTCTCTTTGTGAACAGTTTATCAACATGACCAGTTCTATGCAGTCAATAACAGCAATCTTTTCTCCTTTATGACTATTTGGATTCACATACACTTCTACTGATGAATCGTGGCTTCCAAAGAGTTACAATTCAATCAGAGCAAATAAGAGACTACTTGGTAAAGAGGTGTCACTGTGCTTGTATTCTCCAGGATGGAAGACAATTAACTTATTATTAAGTGTAGTTTTTCTAATATTTTTCTGAACAGATTTTTTAGAATCTTTAACCCCCTGCATCCTCTTAGCATTTGTTTCAAATCAAGAAAAACTATTTTAAACACCACATACTTGCATATACATTCACACATACACATACAAACATACACTCCATTAATCCGTCCGTCCGTCCCGGTCCATCCAGGTCTGGTCTGGTCTGGTTTGTCTGTCTGTCTGTCTGTCCGTCAATCCGTCTCTGTGTCTGTCTGTCCGTCCATTTCTCTCTCTCTCTCTCTCTCTCTCTCTCTCTCTCTCTCTCTCTCTCTCTCTCTCTCTCTCTCACATACACACACACACACACACTTACACACACTTACACACACACACACACACACACACACACACAAGACACTCTCCAAATGGTTCCTGAACATCACCTCTTTGCTGGAGATCTTCTCCATGAACTTGCCGTCAGGTGTGCCCACCAGGGTGAGGATGCGAGTCAGCTGGTCAATGTGGTCAGTGCCAGGGAAAAGGGCGCGACCAATCAGCATCTCCGCCATGATGCAGCCCACTGACCAGATGTCCACTGCAGCACAAGACAGCAAAGCTTTCTCATGCAGTCCAGCAGTACCATAGAAACTGATGCCTTCTTAGGCAGGGGCTTTCCTCAAAGTGCCTGCATGGTAGTCAACCCAAACAAACAGCAAGCAGGCTTCTAGAATAGTCAATAAGATTGAAACATACTGCCTTTGGGTGAATGTGTGTGTGTGTGTGTGTGTGTGTGTGTGTGTGTGTGTGTGTGTGTCCCTGTGCGTGTGCGTGTCCCTGTGTGTGTGTGTCCCTGTGTGTGTGTGTCCCTGTGTGTGTCCCCCAGATGTGTGTGTGTGTGTGTGTGTGTGTGTGTGTGTGTGTGTGTGTGTGTGTGTGTGCGCGCATACATGCACGAGTGCATGATAAGTGATCAATTCCAACAAAGGCTATGGAAGATGGAAAAGAGGGAAACCCAAGAGAAAGCATAAGTTTGTCCATGAGGAGCTAGGACTCTACAGAGGTTGGGGGAGCTTAAGTGGGAATGGTTGGAGTTTTACACCAGCCAGTGGGGGCTATGAAAGGCCACTACAGTAGGTGCAAAACTTGTTTGTTTGAGGTGACATTGGATGGATGGAGTTTAAGGGCCTATCAGCCTTGTAGGCTACATAAGGCCACAACATTAAGAAACACTTCCACCATGTTATTAGAATTCTACAATTCACCGAACTAGTAACATAAAATCCATTAAATCGAGTCCCACTGCCCAACAGCCAGCAAAGGCTGTGTAGAGCCTTCAAACACGAAAAAGCATAACGGATGGATGGATGGATGGATGGATGGATGGATGGATGGATGGATGGATGGATGGATGGAAGGATGGATGGATGGATGGATGGATGGACGGTGTTTTACGGCCTATCAGCCTTGAAGGCACGAAAATCACTAGAACAGTTTAGAGTAAATGCTAATTTCAAGTCACGGTGTCCCTAGTTATTCGCCTCTTATAAATCATGTAGGTAGACACGGTGGGTCAATTCTTACCCCGAACCCACACATGGGGAAAAAATGGGGGTACCATAATTTTCGGACTATAAGGCGATACTTTTTTCTCAGATTTTCGGACATGAGTCTTATATTCGCTTGCGTCTTATGTATGACTGAAATAGATTTCAAACGATTTTTAAAAGAACAACAACACCCACAGCTCAAGATTTCTTCTCAAATCCAAAGCAGAAACGATCACACAAAATTCAATCACACGAGTGCTTGTCACTTCTTCACAAATTCAAAGCACAAGCGATCAGCCGGCATTCTGAATCACACACCTGCGGTTGTCAACATTCCACCATGCCGAAAACCAAGCGTTGTTCCTACGATGCAGAGTTTAAGCTGAAAGCGATCACTCGTGCTATTGAAACTAGCAATCAGAAGGTGGCGTTCGAAATGGGCATCAACGAATCAATGATCCGAAAATGGCGAAAGCAACGCGACCAGCTGTCTGCCACTACAAAACAGCGGCAAGCGTTTCGAGGTCAGAAGGTGAGGTGGCCTGCAGTTGAGAGTGAACTTGAAACTTGGATTCATATGCAGAGAGCCAGTGGACATGGCATTTCCACGGTTCAAGTGGCTTCTTTCGTCACAAAAAGGCCTTGCTTGTAATGGACAGCATGCGGGCGCATATCACAGACGACGTCAAAGAAGCTGTTCGATCATTCACTGCAATCCCGGCGATCATTCCTGGAGGAACAACAAAATTCCTACAACCACTCGACATCAGCGTCAACAGACCATTTAAAGTGCACCTTCAACAGCTCTGGGAGAAGTGGATGACTGAAGGAGAGAAAAGCTACACCAAGACCGGCAGAATGAGAAGAGCAACATACGCCGAAGTGGCTGCTTGGATTGTGGAATCATTGGGACGTATCAAAATAACCACGATCATCAACGGATTCAAGAAGGCTGGCATCACAACCATCGAAACTGAAGCAGACGACGCAAGCACCGAGAACGTGACCTTGCACTCTTCGGAGTCGGAGGAAGGAAACTCCGACTCGTCTCTTCCGGAAGAAATCTTGCAGCTGTTTGTCAGCGACAGCGAAGACTTTTCTGGGTTTTCGGAATAGACTGATGCTGAAGTGAGTGGACATCTGACGTGATATTAATTTACTATTTGAATGGTTCTGATGCTTTTTCAACGTCTCCTTGTTTACTTTCGTTTTTACTTCTGTTTGTTGAATTAGATTCAATGGTTGGTTTCCACACCGCGTTCATTTCTTTTCTGTTTGTTAAGTATGTGTTCTGATGTATTGCCTTATATTTGGTAGCACTCTATGTATGATTGAAACTTTTTTTAAATTTTATTTAGGAGGTGCGCCTTATTTTTGGTAGCGCCTTGTAGTCCGAAAATTACGGTAATCAGGTAGCGTCAATGGTAAAATTTGATGTGAGGGGTCTATTCTTACCCCCTACCTGCAAGGGGTATGTAAAGAGGGGACCAGTTTCAATCTGTGAATTGGTGTCTGAATGCTTTAACTCACCGGAGTCGAGGCTAAATATTGTGATTGTTCTCTGGAATCGTAAGTTTTTCATGCATTTTCAAACATATAATAAAAATACAAAGGCATAAGATAACAAGACAAATTATATCTCAAATGAAAGCTCTTTATTTACTCTTTACATCCAAAGAATGATCTAAGTGACTAAAAGTGCTAATTATGAATTACACACCATAGAATTGAGTGTGTACATGCGCAAAAATGAAAAAATAGGGAAACAAGAAGGGCAAAGCCCATACGACTCACATGCTTGACCTTGACCTTTACATGACCTTGACCTTTACACGACCTGACCTTCAAGTGACCTTTAAGGTCAAGGTCAAACAACTAAACCTAGCAATGACATCATGCACTAAGAACTGCTTTACACATTTTCCCTACCAAATTCCATGTGACCTTGACCCAAGGTCAAGGTCATCCAAGGTCATGCAACACAAAGCTGTTAATTCAAGACATAGGAAGCACAATGATGCTTATTGGCACTTTCTACCATGAGATATGGTCACTTTTAGTGGTTCACTACCCCATTTTGGTCACATTTCATAAGGGTCAAAGTGACCTTGACCTTGATGATATGTGACCAAATGCGTCTCATGATGAAAGTATAACATGTGTACTACAATGTTATGAAGTTTGGAAGAGTTATCTTCCATAGTTCAGGGTCAAGGTCACTTCAAAA
This sequence comes from Theodoxus fluviatilis, assembly GCA_034096865.1. Lineage (NCBI taxonomy): Eukaryota > Metazoa > Mollusca > Gastropoda > Cycloneritida > Neritidae > Theodoxus > Theodoxus fluviatilis. The sequence continues at coordinate 77,419 of JAWQFJ010027088.1, forward strand.
TATGTATACAATCCAACTTTAAAGAGCTCCTGTGACCTTGACCTTGAAGCAAGGTCAATCAAACTGGTATCAAAAGATAGGGATTACTATGCCCTATACACCATATATAGGTGAGGTATCCAATCTAAAATACTTCAGAGAAAATTGAGAAAATGTGAAAAATGGCTGTTTTTTAGACAACATTTATGGCCCCTGCGACCTTGACCTTGAAGCAAGGTCAAGTCACTATGTATGTTTTTGGAGGCCTTGTCATCATACACCATCATGCCAAATTGGGTGTTGATAGACTTAATAGTCTCCGAGAAAAATCCAACGTTAAAGTTTTTCACGGACGCCCGGACGCCCGGACGGACGACACGGGTGAGTACATAGACTCACTTTTGCTTCGCATGTGAGTCAAAAAACCAGTTCACTAGCTGTTATGGGAAGCATACAAGCACTCAGAAAATGAAAAACTTTAAATTTTAATATCCAAGTAATGCAAATATTTATAAACATTTAGTATAGACAAGTACAAGCAGATGGAAGCTTGTAATCAACCAAATCAAAGTCAATGATCATTGAATAGAAGGAACAAATTCTTTGCTGTGTCCGTCAGCAGGAAAACACTGAATCTTCAAAACAACAAACAGGTCACCATGGTTCAAAGGCATAAGATAGTGCAAATTACTACCTATCAAACAATGATCTTTCCACACTATACACAGAAAGAATGACCAGAATATTTTACACAAAGAATTGAGAATGCAAATGAAGAAAATGCAACAACTGCACAGTGGCAACATGTAAAACATGAAGGAAAAATACACACAATGTCCATTATCTGGAAAGCATGCAATCACTGAAGTAGAAAAAACTCGTTCTCAACCTGAGCATGCAAGTGACTACATAAGAAAAATGTCCAGACAAAAAGAAACACACAATGTCTACTCTTTAGAAAAAATTCACTACTGATTTGATGACTCCTGAATGACTCTATCCCAGTACGTGGATGAAGAAAGTAAACAAGAAACTCACAATGTCCAATCTCTGGAAAGACTTCAACTACTTTGGACATGACCACTGAGACAGGTGAATCACTTGGTGTAATCCTCTGCTGAGTGGTACAGCTTCATGCAAGGGTCCACCCACACACAGGGCTTTTTTGCACTGGACACGCTGATAGGAGGTCATCTTCCTCTTGCCCCCCTTCATTTCCGACCACTTTTTGCCAGACTTCCTTTGGCATAACACACCACACAGTTCCTGTACTTCTTCTTCCCCTGGGCATCTCTCACAACTTCCAGGGTGTGCTGCCCCTTGAAGCGATCCACCACGCCTTGTTGATAGTGTCTCTGGCGTAGCGATTGGTCTCTCTCTTCATCAGTCTGATTGTCTCTCAATCCACAAACAGCTGGTAAAAATCAAGCGGGGTGGCACTCGTGGGCATGTTGACTTGTAGTCCGGGAGATCAGGTGAAAGGAGAGTTGAACGGATAGTTTTGCGTGTTCCTCACCCAGTCATCATCGTCATTGTTGTCGCTGTCATCATCATCCCCTTCAACAGAGGCATGGCGAGAAGAATCCCTTCTAACTGCACTGCGGGGACTTGCACGAGTTCGGCGAGGTGTCGATCGCGACAGCCTGCTGGTGCTCCGTTGAGACGACCCTGAACTGCTCATGTCGGATGAACTTGCTTCGTCACTCCCACTCCAATCGCCAAGATGATCATCAGCGATTTCCATGATTTCACGATCGCTATCATCACTTTCATCATACTCTTCTTCTGAGAGGCAATGTATAAGAGCATCTTCCTCCTCAGAGCCGTCAGAATTCGCAAGTTCCAGCGTCCCCGTTCGTCGCTCTCTCGCCATTTTGTCCACACGTACACCATATGCACAAAAGTTACGATTTCTGATCATCGGTCTAAAAGATTTTCTAAAGGGAACTAAATCTGCTTGCACATTCCTTCAGTTACACAGGCAAACAAGATTTATCTCCCTTAGACCAGTAGAACCAGAGCAAGAAATTGCAATCGCATTACAAACAATCTCGCGATACGACTCTGGCAGGAGGACGCCTATCGCGATATTTCTCGCGATACGACTCCAGTGAGTTAACCTTCCAACAACAGAGGTTCTCACTACAAGATATATTTTTTATGCTAAATGAATAGTACGTAACTTTCACATGGACAGACATATCAAATTTACATTGTTAACTATTCAATAGTCAATACATTCTCAAGTCCAAAGGCATACGTGGCTTGTTTCAGGTAGATACAGGTGCCCAAACCAATTTCCATACACAAGTGCTAAGATACTGAAATCTGCATTATGCATTGCTGTGTTCCCACAAAGCAAAGCAAAAATATCTTATCCAAAGAGTTTATGTGGCTTTACTTTCCAAACTGTGCAATTCTGACAAATCCCACCAACCAACATGTCAAACTTTGCACTCAAAAAAGAAAGACACAAAAAAAGACAAAAGAACTGAGGGAGCTTCCAACCTGTCTTGTTGTAGTGCATCCAGTTCAGCATGATTTCGGGAGCTCGGTACCATCTCGTCGCCACGTAGCCAGTCATCTCCTCATCTGTGTGTCGGGCCAGGCCAAAGTCCAGAATCTGTGCAAACAAAATCGAGTCGTCCAGTGGAATTGTTCATCAGCTGTTAAAGTCTTTGTGTGTTAAGCATGTGTTTACCATCTTTTCTAAAGGAGTCAGTCTTGAATGGGTAATGGAACCTGAAGAGTCATCAAAATGGATGGATGGATGGATGGATGGATGGATAGCGTTTTACGGCTTATCAGCCTTTGTAGGCTATTTAACTCACTGGAGACGTATCGCAAGAAATTAGGCGTCCTCCTGCCAGAGGCGTATCGCGAGATTGTTTGCGATGCGATTGGAAATTTCTCCCTTTTGCTATAACGGTCTAAGGGAGGTAAATCTTGTTAGCCTATATGGCTGAAGGGATTTGCAAGCAGATTAAACCTTCCTTTCGACTGATGATCGGAAATCATAACCTTTGTGCATGTGGTGTGTATGTTGACAAAAAGGCGGGAAGGTGTACTGCAAAACGTTTGATCTTCCAATTCTATGAACAAATACTTTGATTTGGTTGATTGCTAGCCTCCATCTGCTTGTATTTATCTGTACTAAATGTTTATACACATCTGCATTACTTGGATATTGACATTTACAGTTTCTCATTTTCTAGGCGCTTGTAAGCTTCCCATAACAGCTAGTGAACTGATTTTTTTCTTCTACTTTTTCATTTGTGTGCATGTACACACTCAATTCTATGGTGTGTAATTCATAATTAGCATTTTTAATCCCTTAGATCATTCTTTGAATGTAAAGAGTAAAAAACAAGCTTTCATTTGATTTATAATTTGTATTGTTATCTAATGCCTTTGTATCTTCATTATATTTTTGAAAATGCATGAAAAACTTACGATCCCGAGAACGATCACAATATTTAGCCACGACTCCAGCGAGTTAAGGCCATTAAGCACGAAAATCACTATAACAGTTTGGAGTAAACGTAATCCAGTCACGGTGTCCCTAGTTATTTGCCTCTTACGAATCGCATAGGGAGATGCGGTGGGTCAATTCTTACCCCAAACCCACAGGGGGGTCAATTCTTACCCCAAACCCACAGGGGGAGAGTCCTCAAGCCAGGCTGACCCCCATCTTTCTTTCAACATGTTCCAAAATTCCCTAACACACATCTCTTTCACAGGGGTCAGGAACCTAAGCCACATTGCAGTTCCTACGAGCGTACGAGGATGGAGGTGGGACTTGTGAGTTAAAGCAGAAACTCAGGCGTTACAAAAGGTGTTGTCTCTCTGTGATTAATATCACTAGAATAAATTCAGCATTTGCATCATCCATCTTCTGGCAAAGGTATACAGGTGTGAGATAAGGTTGTTGGTAATCAAATCTCATGAATATATCCATTGGTATTTGTTGCATGATTGCTATTTTAGCCCATTACAACAACTAAACACTCCCCTAATCATCCCAAGCCCTTCCTCCTCCTCTAAATAAAGCCCCTTCTTATTCATATTTATCTTCAACATTATCCATAAACACATACATTATGTATGCCCTTTTTACCCCATTACAATTGCATAGATCTCCTTTTAGCATGCAGTTTGGTGGAGTAAAAAAGATTTCCTAGAAGAATTAATATGTGAAATGGTGGGATGGATTTTACATAAAGGACAAGGAAACTGGTTACATCATCATCATCATCATCATTATTAAAAAAACACTACAGCAACAACAACAAGAACATTATCTTCTGGAAGGTTTCCGGGTTGGGGAGGGGCAGGGTGGGTGGGTGGGTGGCAGAGGAGGGTGGGGTGTTGATGACACAGATGAAGAAGAAACAACCACCACTTACCTTCAATTCACAGTCCTCATTGACAGCTATGTTGCTTGGCTTCAGATCCTGACAACAGAAAATTCCAAGATTGTTTGAAAATATTCCTTTGGAAAAAGTGTATAACTAGCTCTAAAAAAATGGAAAATAAAGAGCTACATTTAGTGACACCATTTCAATTGAAGCATGGTACTGTGTGGCTGGAGTGTGGCATGGCTCGATCAGGCAGGGAGTGTAGAGATGGTGTACGTGTCTCTCTCCCTTCACTCCCTCCAAGGAATCAGCAGACGAGAAGACATGGCAACAAATTTCTCCGTCTTTATTCATGACAGCAGACAGCGCCGTACATGGCTACTGCCTGGTGGGGTGACCTCTCTAGTGGGCTCCGTCCTGCTCTAGCTTTAATAGCCACTGCATGGACTTCCGCGAGAGCAGACAGAATTTCTAACTTAAAGCTGGGACCTGTGGTTTCCAGCGAAGGCAAAATTGTGCTGACATAACATGTTCTAACAACTGTTCGAGTCTTAAATCAACAGTCCCATATGACAAACTTCACTCCATTGGAAAGTGTGTTAGTCAAAGTACATTCTGTACAATGAATGAAATCCAAAAGTGATTCGTGTATAAATGAATGGGCAGTGAAATATTTACGGCGCCAATTAAATCAGGTACTTATACATCGTTTTCTTTGAATAGTACCGTTTACAACTCATGGAGTGCAGGTTGCCATATTTGAGATGATTGATAAGGATTAACACTAGGGTCATACTCAGTATAACAGACAGTGCATGGTACATTACACGAAAAAACTCCAATAGTCGATGTGTTCTCAAGAACCACAATATAAGTCAAAGACAGGGATAGTGCCAGATGAGAAAGTGCGTCTGCGTGAACAGCATATATCTCTAGGGCAGCTGCACATAATCTGAGAAAAACACGCCTCCTCACGTATCTCTGCAGTTAAATACACACACACGAGGATGGGAACAGATCAGACTACATATAATTATCTGGACAGGTCTCTGTATTCTATTATCATCTTTCTACATATCATTCAAACAAGGTCCACAGTTTTACTTCTGATGCTGTACATGACACCATATTTGAGAGAAGAATAATCACAATCAACTCCACCACCAACACACGTCTGATACTAGTGGTTCAAATGAATTGATAACTGCTCCTACGAGGAATGAATGCTGTCCTAGGAGTGAATGTTTTGAACAGTATTATTGATAAGAATATCACTGGGGAAACTCCACTGTTTTTTAGCACTGTTCTAGAACATGCCAATAAGAGTTCGTCACTATGGGACTGTTGAGGACTGAGTACAGAACGTAATAGATAAAGAGAAGGGAATACAAGTATAGGAGCAAAGAGAGTTCTTTGCACAAGTAGAGAATTTAAAATAGGTATACAAGATAGCAAGATACTTTATGTCTCAGTGTTACAAGAAATTCGTTTTGTCATTGGCAACAACACAAAAACAACATTAACTACATACATACAAAACAGAAGAAACGTACAAAGAAGTTAAACATAAATTTAATAATCACAGCGCTCCGTTATGGAGGTTACACCAACACTAATCATTAGGCAATGATAAAATATAAGATTAGCATTTGCAGAATTGTGTCATACTTTCACCACACAACACAATCACAGAAAAAAAAAAAAATTGAAAAACAAACATACTAGGGCGAAAAAGGAAGACAACAAGAAGCAGACCAGAGCCACAATGACATTTTTATGCACGTGATCAATAAACCCACTCACAATTCACACGAGCACACAAATACCCGATCATCAAAGCAATTATTAAAAAAGCATGTACCCAACACCCCCCATCCCCCCGACCCCCCCTCCTCACACTCATGTCAGACCTTGTTGGTCAAAAGTGTCGAGCAAGTTCACACCATTCATAGTCCTTCCTTGTAATTGGAAGTTACTCCACTCATGTTCGTTGCGGATAATGTGGCAAACCGAGCTGTAACCCCAGTGTCTGTTATACTGCGCAGAAGAAACAAAAAAAAAAACAAAAAAAAAAAATTGTCAAAGCGCAACCCTTCCAAAAAGCAGATCAATAACACAACGCCAGACATACCATTAATATTTGATGATGCTACATGATTACACTGCCACTGACATCTCAAAACCACCCAGCACGCATACCCTCAAATTCACAACAGAAAACTAATGCAAGAATCTTTTTCATTGCAGTGATAAAGAAAAGCAAAAACAAGGAAGCTATACAAAACCCACAGATACAACACTGTTACATATAAGGGACCCAGAGAGAAAAAACTATTTGGTTACAGTATGTTGCTGATTTGGGGGGGGGGGGGGGGGTGGGGGGGGTGGGGGGGTGTGTGGGTGGTGGGGGGGGGGGGCGGTGGGTGGCCCGCGGGGCCGACCTAGTGGGCGGGGAGGGGGCGGGAGGGATGGGGGGGGGAAGAGCCAGGAAGACTAATAGCTACAACTTGTCGTTCCCGGAATGAGCCACTTATATGGCGTTGGCATCAGAAGACTATGCAAATGGTGTCGAACGGTACTTTTCGCCGACTCACTGCATTCAAGTGCAGATTTCTCAAAGCAGAATTGCTTAATGTGAACGGAAAGAGAATGTTTACATCCAAGACATGTTAATCTTTCTGTTTTCACTTTAAATGAATTGCCGTTGTCGCTAGTTTGTTCTCTGCAAAGATTTTTTTGCGGAAAATCGGCCGTATTTTTTCGATTTTTACCGGACATTTTTCAATGGGTATCTTCATATCGTTTTTTTGTGCAGTTCCTCTGGCCTAAACACCTCAAAATAAAGTTTGCGGGTTCTAGAAATGTTGACGAATTCCGTGATTATTTTGCAAACGTAAAATTTTGCGTACGCGCCGCGCATTTGCCGAGAAAAAACGAGGCGTAGTTCATAACGAATTGTCGTAAAAGAAACAGTGGAACTTCTTTTTGTTATTATTAATCCGCCATTATACATCTTTATTATTTTACTCAAAGTTTTTGTTGAGACTATGTTAGAGTAACATTTGCTGGGTTAAAATTTGAGGTCAGCGCGATGGTTTCCACAGAACTGGTCTACATTGGTGAAATGTGCGAGTTTGCTGTAAGACAAAAAGTTATGAACTACATTTTGATCGGATGGATACTAAACTGGAAATGCGGATGCGACCTCATTCCTTTGTCTTCGACGCGAAAGCATCACAGCGTGGGATTCTGCTTGGAAATAAAATCGACAATGTCTGCCTCAGGCAGAGAGAAAGAGAGTAAATGTTTTGCTGTAACTTTTGTTGACAGCGTTATGAACTGATTTGCCATAAACATTTGCTTGTATTTCATTTATTTCTCAAACAGCACTGTTGCTTGTTGTCTTGTTTTGTTTCACAAATGAGTGCACGTGGTTTTGGCCGGTTTGGAGCCAATTCAATTTGCAATCAACGGGTAAAAAATAAGTTTTTGTTATCGATTTGTCGTAGGGTTATGAACTCAGATTTTCAGAGTACTATTTCACGAAAGGTTGTTGATAAAATCGTTAATTTCCTGCTTTCACTGATAATTTAAAGGAAGGAAGTGATTCGCGTGTTTTGTCACTCGATAGCCACGGCAATATCTCATGTCGATGTAGTTCATAACTTTTCAACAACAAAAAATGTGCCTGCCACTTGCGGACCCTAAATCAGCAATTTTTGAAAGCATTATATGTTTAAATTGTGAAAACTAGATAGAATTTTTATTATCCAAAGTTGATTTTTCATCTTAGTTGATCAGATGAAAATTTTATTGTAGGGTTACTTAAACTGGTGTAGTTCATAACCTTACAGCAAGTTCTTGAAACTTATTGCTGTGAAGTTATGAACAAAGGCCAAATGTTCCACTATGCCATTGATTGTATTATTTTGTAGGGAAACTTTAAACTTACAGGGATGAAAACAGCAAATGGAAAAAAAAGAGGAAACTTGGCCGGGGTCCAGGGGCCGCCTAGGCCGAAATTTGAAAATGTTATTTATAAGTGCTGAGAAGGCATTTCCTAGCAATTCAAGTACAAATTCAGACAAAGCAAATGTCAAAATCTGATTATGAAAGGTGCTGAAAACTATAATTTATATTCTAAATTTTCAGACATTACTTCCCACATTACAAAATCAGCTGTCTGAATATTGGTTATATAAAAAAATCCCTTGTGAAAAGTGCACCAGGAAGTTTTTTCAACAACTAGTACAGTACAAACACTTGTCAACATCATGCCAAAAATTTGAAGTTGTGTTACCTCCGCATCATTTATTCATATCACTCCTGAAACTTGACATCTCACAAAGTCTACAACAAGTCCACTGTAGATCTCGATGACACCAGCAATGCCACTGTGAGATGTTCGCCCACGCTTGTGCCAGCTCCATCGAACGAAACTGCAATATCTAGACGTCCTTCTGGAGTTGGCTGACTAATTTTCAACTGCAAGTACATCAGTCGAACCTGTTCAGCTGCCTCCTGAATGTGCCTATCAGCAGCCCGATGAACTCCTGAATGCAGCGTCTTCTGGTAGAGCTGCCATGTCTTCAGATGCATGGGTGGGGGCATGTTCATGAGAGCGAAAAATCGTCTCAGTTGGGTGAACCCAATCCCAATGGAGGTGGCAGCAACGACGAGACGACGGTTGATGTCATAGCCATTGTGCAGAGTACCTGTCTTTGGTGAGGTCCTGACCGCCGTAATGGTGTTCCCACATGCTGAGCAGAACACTTTCAGCTTGCTCACTGATCCAAACATCGCCGACTGATTTTTGGTCACTGTTAACGGCAGCTGGTCACAATCTCGGCAGCGGAACACGGAGACGAGCTTGTTCATCATGCTCATGCTGACGATCACGTTCTCGTCATCACCTACTGGCTCTCTTGTCTCGCTCTCGAAACGACGAAGTTTCTTGGCACTGGTAGGGACAGATTCTGACAATGAGGAGGCGATTGCTTTCGCAACATCAGCTGCGCCAGAAGTAGATTCGATAAACGTGAATGCGGAGGTTGCCGAATCACTACTAGCGAGAGGTGCATCTTCGGTCGAAGTAGAACTAGAAGCAAGCGCTGTCGATTCTCGAGCTCCGGAGTCAGGACATAAGTCGGTTCCCACTCCATGTCTTCGTTTCTGAGCGGACGATGAGGAGGCGAGCAACCTCGAAACAGCTGCGCCAGACGTAGTTTTGATCGACTCAAGTCAAGAGTGGTAGCTGCTGAATCGCCGCTCGCACGTGGTGCGGTGTCGATCGAAACAGAAGCGATCACTGTCGAATTCTCCGCTCCGGAGGCTGTTGACAAGTCTACCGTTGTCTTCCTTTTTTTCTTCGGCTTTTTCCCAAATTTATGCAGCGTAGCAAACTTCTTTGCATCCCTCCTCGTCATTCTTGCACTTGGTTGATTGATACTAAAGACGCCGTGCGTTCCTTAATGTCGAAAAGAGCCGAAGATAGCTTCGGCTGTTTCCGTTCATCAATTCGGCCATGATCACGCGATGCGCACGGATTAAGCGATCAATCAGAGCAAAGGATAGACAGAGGGTTCTCTTTTGAAGCGTTTCATTGGTTCAGACTAGTTTCCGATTTCTGCTTCGTGTGCTTTTAAGCAGATTTGCACGATTGGCCGAGGCATCAAAATGGCTACCCATCAGCCGGTGCGGTTCAACCTAACCCCCCCCCCCTAAAAAATTTCTCAACGGATTTACACGAATCTCGAGAGTGACCAAATTGGTCATCAAATCCGAGGAAATCCTCGGATCCGCGGAAAATTTTCATCCCTGAACTTATCTCCAGTTTACAATCTGGAACTAACTGTTAATCTTACCTTTAGCGTCAGTTACTTGTGCATATTCATTGCATAACCTTACAGCAGATATCTGCATTATGATTTGTGTAGAGTTATGAACTAAGGTCAAAGTTATGGCCTTTATTTTAATGGACATGTTTCTAACTGTGACCTCTTTTTTGTGCAAAAATCATAACCTGCAACTTCTCTCTGTTGGTCAAATTTTAATTTCTTATCACAATTTGGGTTTCCAAACCTCTGTCTGAAAATATTGCATGTCGTAAGGTTATGAACAATTTCCTTATTTGCCTTAATATATCCTTCCAAAATTTGTTTACAACTTCAAAATGCATTATTTTTGGTCTGTCACTTGGATGAGCTTGTTTCTTAACATTTTTAGGGCATTTTCAAGGCATGGCTGTCAATTATTTTGAGTTATTCGTCATTGGTGCTGTAATGTTATGTACTACTACAATTTTTTAGCGATAACTTGTGATTGTTTTAAAGTACACAAAATTCTAAGGCATTGTTGTTATCCTCATCCAATATGTGTGTTTTGGGTGTATGAATCATGTCTGAGCTATGCAGCATTTAGATACCAGTTCATAAAAACTAAATTTGTCCCGCTGTAAAGTTATGAACAAATGAGACCAATTAGTGATTTTGCTGTTTGCTGTTGGTGTAGAAATTTGAATTTTCCCTAAATGATTGCCACATGATAACACATTTTGCATTACATGGTGATTAAGTTGATTTGGTCTTTAAAGTGGGTTATTTTTAGTTTTTTTACTTTTGGTACACTGTAAAACCTTCTTTTTTACAAAAGTTGCTACATCATCCTGGTATTAAACAAAATTGCTTGCAGGACCACTCTAAAATCTGCTCCCAGTGTTAGCTGGTTGATGCATTCTAATTAAACATATATTTGACTGATAAGACCATGAGTTTTAGCTGTTTATAACAAGGGCCGCTCTCAATGCTGTAAGGTTATGAACTGCTAGAAAGAGTTTTATTTTCTGCAGCTCGGTTCAGTCAATTTTCTAGAGTTTTAGTGCAGAGCCTATTACTGTAGCTTGTTTATCGATATCAGCTGAAATTCTGAAGTGATGTGGCCTAAATTCCTTGTTTATGATCAATTTAATCATGTGACTTGATGTAAGGGTTATGAACAACGTTCAAATACGTTTTCGTCCACTGTGCGGCCAATAAATGTCCGTTTTGTTTCAAATTTGTTGCGTTGGCTTTGTCATCTTTTTCTTTTTCCACTGCAGTTCACAAAACCTACATAGTCAAAACAAAAAAAAATGTCTGGTTTTTAGACACCAATTCTGAGCCATGGCCATATAGGTAAAAACGTGTTTTCAGTTAAAGAGAAATGTATACATGACCTTTCTAAAAACACACACACGCACACACACACACATACACACACACACATACACTCACACATACACACACACAACCACACACACACACACACACACACACATACACACACACACACACACACACACACACACACACACGCACACACACACACACAGACACACACACACGCACATACACACACACACCCACACATACACACACACACACACACAGACACACACACACACACACACACACACACAGACACAGACACACACACACACAAATGTGTGCAATGTCAATCTGACCTCCTAAAGGATGGTGGTTGTGTGGAGTGAGTAAACCTACCTACCAACCCTACTCATCTTGGCCATGTTACCATAACCTATGCTTTATTTCATTTTGCCTTACAAGTAACAAGCAAGAGGAAATTAGTTAATGAAGGGGGAAAAAAAGAGTAAATTTCTCCATGGTTAAGAGGTTTTTTTATTAGAAGAAAAGACAAAGGATTCACAACAAAGCATCCCATCCTGTGATTACATTTTCACTGAAATTATGCATGGTCACGCATCCTCTATGGACAAGGTGGGCTCAGTGTCTGCAGAGTTGCTCCATGACTTATTCATTAGCGCTGACACCAAAGATGCCATGCCTAGCCTACTTGCAAGCAACAAGTACAGTACACTCTTTACTGCACTGGAAAGTTCCAGACAACAGAGGTATGTATACTTGAAGATAAAATATAATATGGATTATAAGGTTTTGTTAGATTTTATGTTGTTGCTGTTGCTGTTGTGTGTGTGTGTGTGTGTGTGTGTGTGTGTGTGTGTGTGTGTGTGTGTGTGTGTGTGTGTGTGTGCATGTGCATGTGCGTAGCATGGCCACATGCTTTTTTGTTTATTAATTTCTACTTGATTTGCTGTATTTTCTGTATAGATCTCAGAAAGCTGATCACAGAACACTTTCATTTTTTAAAATCGGACAAAAAATAAACGAGTTATGTGCAATTAAAGACCGAAAATTTAGACCATTTTGTGGAACGTTTCTGGCTTAGAACAATAGCTAGCTCATGGCACCGTTCATTGATTCAAAATAATGAAGTTTTTCAAATATTATCAGCATTTGTTATTAAAAATTGATCAAATTTGGTACTCTGAAAGAAAAAGACATGCCGAATCCAATGGTGTGCTCAGAAATTTTCTCAGTGCATTTGGAAATCGTCTAATTTGCATAAAATCTGCATTATTTATACAAAATATGCAGTGTCGCAGGGGCGCGAGTTATGAAACCACCAAGCGTGGTGGGAGTGGGGACAGCAAACACGGCTGCCTGGACCAGAACTCAGAGCGCCTCGACTTGTATCCGGAGTGCTGGGCCCGGCTCCCTCGTGGTTGGGTGGGGTTCAACCGTGCGGGACGGGAACTGGGGGATAATCCTTGGGAACTCTAATTTCTCTTCTTCTTTTCTCTTGTGGCTAGGAAGCAAATTCAGTCTCTTTTCAAGCCTCGATAAACGAGTCCTTGCTCTATCGATGATGGCTGGAGTGATGTCATTTTCCTGAAGACCCTGCAGACTCAAGATGATTGGGATGGCACTGTGTTTGACAGATTTGACCTGTTTGCCTGCCTTGAAAATTTGAAGTGCAAGGCGAATGGATATGGTGACATTGCCTTTTTGTACATCTTCAGATTGAACATACTTCAGCAGAGGCAGTCCTCGCAAATGACTAGGAATCTGAAATGAACAAAAATGAGAGAAATAATAATTTTTTTAATATTACAAATGTCATTTTATTTTGCATCATTTTTACCTTCTGTTTACTTTTGTGAAGGTCATCAAGGCCAAAATCTCAAATCATTTTTGTTTTTACTTCCATTTTAACACAGCAATTAGTTGACTCGTCATTTACTTATAGTGCATGTACTGAAAAAATCTAAGAGAATGTGTGTGTGTGTGGTTGTGTGTGATGCATCATTTAAAAGTGAAAACTGAATGAATACAGTACAGCTGACTGAAAAGAACAATCTGACACCCCTACCAAGTTGCTTTTTTCGAGCGCCCGGGCTAGCAATGACACAGCGTGCGTATATAAATAGCACCATTGAAGGGGTCAACGACTGTAATGGACTGGCCCAAGACTAAAAACTAACAGACTATGTGTGGCTCCCAGCGTTACTCTCGAGCTGCGGCCAGCTGCTTCTTCTTTTTTGTAGACTTGCTGCGTTGATACTGCACCGTCAGTTGCTTTTTTCGACCCATGATTTGCGAGTAACAGGCAAGATCATGATCGAAGCGAGAGTCAAGTCAACTGGAGGCAGCCATGTTGTTTACGCAAGGAGCCAATGAGGCTGATTTATTTGGTCACGTGACCTGTTTCAGCCAATGTTTTCACTAGCCTTGTTAATATTCATGAGGTGCAGGCTAGTAGTTCCATACGGTGTACGGCATGCGGCGATCGCATGAACGATTGTCTCTGATTACCGGCGTTCAACAGGGAGACCCCTTGGGACCTATGCTGTTCGCCGCCACAGTCGACGAAGTCGCCCGTGGTCTCACGTCCGACCTGAATGTGTGGTACCTGGACGACGCCACGATTGGTGGAAACCCTGCCTCCGTCCTGCACGATGTCGAAACCGCCGTTCGCAGACTGAGCTCCCTCGGCCTGGAGGTCAACCCGGATAAGTCGGAAATCGTCAACGTTGGTTTCCCCGCTGAGCAATTCGCCGCCCACTTGGCCAATTTTAGACCTGTCCTGCCTGGTGTCCGAGTGACGGAGCTGGACCATCTGGAACTGCTGGGCTCACCAATTAGTGCGATCGCGACGTCGGCTACAATAGTAAAAAAGACAGATGATCTGCGCTCCATGACGACCCGTCTCGAATACCTCGATTCGCATCCTGCTCTGTTCCTCCTCAGGAATTGCTTCGCGGCGCCGAAACTCCTTTATACACTCCGAAGCTGCCGAGCATACACCGCCGAGGCAGAGCTCCTCGAGTTTGACAGTGTCCTGAAAAAGGCCGCCGAACGCCTCCTCAACATCGCTTTCGACGACACGGGCTGGCGACAGGCGACGCTACCACTGGCCGAGGGTGGCGTAGGCCTTAGGACCGCCAGCGACTTGGCACTCCCTGCTTTCCTGGCCTCTGTCTACTCTAGCGAGCGGCTCGTCAAAGCCATCCTTGGCCAAAACACGGATGGCGATTCATCTCCAGTGGACGCAGAGGACGCTCTCGGCCGTTGGAGACAGAAGGGGCTCCCATATGCCGATATCCCGGAATCCCAGCACAGTTGGGATCGCACTGCCAGTCGAGCTGTCGCGAACGAGCTCAGACCCCGTCTTAACCAGCATCGTTTGGTTTGTCTGGGCTCGGCCGCACAACCGAACAGCGGATGCTGGTTACACGCCATTCCCGCCACTTCGCTCGGCACCCTCCTAGACGACGAGACGCTCAGGATTGCTGTCTCTCTCCGCCTCGGCCAGCAGATGTGCCAGAGCCACCCCTGTCGATGCGGCAAGACGGTCGACACCTACGGCTTGCATCCGCTTTCATGCCGCTACAGTGCCGGGAGATTCCCACGCCACGCCGCTCTCAACGACGTCATCAAACGGTCGCTCGACTCCGCAGGCCTGTACTCCGTTATGGAACCGGTTGGCCTCGACAGAGGAGATGGGCGACGCCCCGACGGCATGACTGTCTTCCCATTTAAGAACGGCAAGTCACTTGTTTGGGACGCCACCTGCTCTGACTCTTTCGCGCCGTCTTCAATGACAGATTCTGCTATCGACCCAGGGAACGCCTGCCGGACAGCCGAAGGTTCGAAGAGGAGGAAGTACGCCTCTATCTCGGAAAGGTACCACTTCGTCCCGTTTGCTGTTGAAACAACCGGAGTAGTCGGACCGGCAGCAACGGAACTCATCCGAGAGATCGGCCAACGGATTGCACTGTCGACAGATGACCCACGCCAGACACAGTTCCTTTTCCAGAGAATCTCGCTGTCAATTGTGAGGGGCAACGCGTTCGCGATCACATCGTCGGCCAAGCGTGAGGCTGCCCGTGACCCAAAGCCGAGGGGTTTTCCCCGCCCCTGATCCTGGCGGCTGCGTTTAGACAACTTGCCTAAATTGATGTATTCTTTCCCACCTGGAACTTTCTAGGGTTGGGGTGAGAATTGAGCGCTCTTTGCCTCTTCCGAGCACCTACAGATGTAGTGCAGCGCTTCATTTGTTAATCTTCTGCGCCCCATGTTGTGTTGATAGACGCTAAGAAAATGTTTTCTTTGCCATAGACATCGTTTATGCACGTTTAAATGTATTCTGCATGAATAAAAATAAAGGTAGATTATGATTAAAAATAAAAATCAACGCGGTCGGACAACTACAACTTAGTACAAGTGATGGCTGACCCCAGCCCGAGCGCCATTTCGCTCGAGCGTCATTTCGACTTCGAGCGCCATTTCGAGCAGGGAGGGTTCCCCAGTGCGTTGCATAAAACCAAAGCGAAATCACAACGCCCTTAAATAAATAATATATCAGTAAAAAGCTGAAAGAATACAGATTCTAACGACATATGTCGTTTTAGGAAAAGTTGGATCGCAATAACTTAGAATTTAAATAGAAAATATGATACAAACTTACCTCCATTTTTCTCGGCGTCGGTCGAACGCATCGGAAAACGACACATACCAAACTGCTCAGTAAGGTGTCCTCTCATTGGCCCCCAAATTTGGACTTTATCCAATGAAAAACGACTTTGGTTTTCACGTTTTAAGAGAGGGAGCGCATCGCGAAGCCGATTCGCGCTGGTGCCACTTTGCGTGACTCAAGTCGGAAGGCGTTTTGGCCCGGTTTATCCATTATTGTTCACAAACTACTCAAGATTTCGACACAAAAACAACATAAACGTTTTGTTCATACATTTATTTACAACTTTCATTCTGTCAGACATAACAAATATTCATTACATTTAATGCATCGGCCTGCTAAAGTCAACCAATGCAGTCAAAGCGGGGAATTCCACGCTTTTGACTGAGGCTGTGGCCATGCTAATGTGCGTGTGCATGTGAGTTTAATATGCAGATAGCATAACACAAATAATCTTTCCTCTCACTTTCTTCTTGTAACAACACCCAGCAAGCCCTAACAAATTCTCTCTCTCTCTCTCTCTCTCTCTCTCTCTCTCTCTCTCTCTCTCTCTCTCTCTCTCCTCTCTCTCCTCTCTCTCTCTCTCTCTCTCTCTCTCTCTCTCTCTCTCTCTCTCCCTCCCTCCCTCCCCTCCCTCCCTCCCTCCCTCCCTCCCTCCCTCCCTCTCCCTCCTCCTCCCTCTCTCTCTCTCTCTCGCTCTCTCTCTCTCTCTCTCTCTCTCTCTCTCTCTCTCTCTCTCTCTCTCTCACATCTCTCTCCAGACCTGTTTACCCCTAAAACTTTGCATGTGTAGTTTGTGGGAGCAAAAGTGAAGAAATGTGTAGTTTTGTAATAGAATGTGTAGAATTTCCGGGGTCGGCTCTCTATTGCCGGGGGGGGGGCCCGGGACTTAGGGCGTAGGGACAACCCGTTGAGAGTCAAACGTGGGATTGGGTTAGAATATAAAGCTTCACCCGTTATTGATAAAAACCGAAAAATGTCTAAGTCAAACAATAAAACTTTCCACCGTGGCTGACGGAAAAATGGGAGTCGCAGACAGTGCAATGACTGAATGAGCAAACTGTTTTCATTTCCGCGAAGTGACAAGGCATGGGTATTCTTCATGATATTTTGGCAGAAAGACTTGGCTCAGCACTTTGCTCGTCTTCTTCTTTTTGGTTGGTGGCATTTCGGAGTCATTTTCTTCACAGTTCTCATCTTCAGTTTCGTGTGTGCTCTTCGTTCAACCATTGTCTCGAAAAGCGCACGTGGGTTGGCAGTAAAACCGCACGCCCCGAGTTGCACACTCCCGGCGCTTGAAAGCGCTGGACGGGAGCACCGATTGCGCCGTTCAAACGCTTTGCTAAATTTCCCGCTCATCACAGCTTGCAAGCGCTGACGAGACTCGCTAAATTTCCCTCTCATCACTGCTTGCAAGCGCTGACGAGACCACCGTCTCGTCAGCGCTTGCAAGCTGCGATGAGCGGGAAATTTAGCGAAGCGTTTCAGCGGCGCAATCGCTGGTTGACAACGTGAAGTGCAGGGAGGAAGGATGACATAATATCTTGGCGCGAAGAATGACGCCACTTCTGGCGTCTCTTCTCTCAAAGTAGAGTGTAGGGAGGAAGGATGACGTAATATCTTGGCGCGAAGAATGACGCCACTTCTGGCACGGAAGAGTGCAGCAAAATGACTTCCGCCCGAAAACAAGGATCGGCAAAAAAATATGTCAAGCAAGATAATGAAAATTGCGGAATGTGATATGCATAGCCAAAACAATACCGTTTGCGTAGAAAACAATAGACTTGCATAGTTGCGTAGTATAGTATGGAAATGCGTAGTTTACTACACTCAATGCGTAGTGTAAACCGGTCTGTGACTCTCTCTCTTTCTCTCTCTCTCACTCACACACGCACACACACACACACACACACACACACACACACACACACACACACACACTCTACAATTTTGATGCTAACTATGACAGGGAGAGATCATCAAAGATAAGAAATACCCTTCTTGTCTCACACCATAAGTGCCCATGAAAACACTTTCGTACTAAATCACACATCAAAAACAATGGTTCTACACACGTGTTGACTAAATCAGATGAAAGCCTGATCCTAATACAGAGCTGGGCACCCTGTGTGGGACAGACAGAAAACATTCTTGGCTTTTAGTGCCAACATATGGCACAGAATGGCCTACAATAAGAGTCCTTCAGCTAGCAATGCATTGCACATTACACAATGTCACATCTTCCTGAACACATGATCAATTCATTATGGATCCATACTGCAAACCAAAATAATTTCTTCACCACCAAGACTCAATCCCTGCTTGGTTTAAGTCATACAGATTTTCCAAGTTTAAAATCTTGGAGAGCATCACTTAAATGAACCCACACCTCAGCTCCAAGACACCTACAGGTAGCAGCAGTGCTTACCTTGAGACCACGAAGAATCTGGTAGACAAGGAACTGGATGTGGTCATCACTGAGCTTCTGGGTCTTTACTATGTTGTTGAGGTCAGCTCCCATCAGCTCAGATACAATGTATCTGCAGTGAACACGAATGAACATGTCAAATATGGGCACAAAAACATGCATAGGAGGGTGAGTGGCCATAAATAATGATTCAAACTTGAACTCAAAAGATGCTAGTCTAGTACTTGAGGAGGGGA
The DNA here is from genome assembly GCA_034096865.1 of Theodoxus fluviatilis. Lineage (NCBI taxonomy): Eukaryota > Metazoa > Mollusca > Gastropoda > Cycloneritida > Neritidae > Theodoxus > Theodoxus fluviatilis. Next base: position 96,255 of record JAWQFJ010027088.1, read on the forward strand.
GGTGGGGGAGGAATGGATGTAGGAGGGAAGGGAGGAAGAGACATGGATGGATTGACAGATGGATTGGTGGGTGGATGGATGAACAGATGGATGGATGAACAGATGGATGGATGAACAGATGGATGGATGAACAGATGGATGCATGCATGCATGGTTGGATGCATAGGTCACATTAGGTGAGTGGAATTCCTGAAAAACATTAGGCATACAAACATGCAACATCTTAATATACTGCCTTGAAAGTTAAGAAATTGCTCTTCATTTGTTCATTCATTCATTCATTCATTCATTCATTCATTCATTCAGTGTGTCTGTCTGTCTGTCTGTCTGTCTGTCTGTCTGTCTCTCTCTCTCTCTCTCTCTCTCTCTCTCTCTCTCTAAATTCAGTGTTTCAAGTTTATTATCCATACTACTTACACATCTTGAAAGTCTTCAATGCTTGTTTGTGGTGTGAAAACATTTATGAGACTGATGATCTGTAAAGAGACATGCACATAATAAGTAAGTGACATTAAATTATATGGCATTAACTGTTCACAAAGCACACCTACTTTATATTCTTTTCCCTCTCAAAAGCTAAATCAACCAAATTAAACAGCAGTATACTCACATAGATATATATGCTTACACAAGTGCAGGACATTGGAAGTACTTCTGATAAAGATTATAACAGACTGTATGGCTCTATCAGTCTATGTATGCATGTTTTGATAACCAGTAAACCACTGAGGGCAAAGGGAAACAAACTGCTGAAGAATACTTACTGAAATTCTATATTCTTTACACATTAATAACTGCAATACATACAACATTTTCTAAAAGGCATGTTAAAATCTGAAGTGGAGCAGTGTGGAGGCAAAAATGATAATCATTAATTTATAAATGCCCAGAAAAGCCGATTAAATGACGCATGAAGACATGCAATTACTCACATTTTCATGCTTCATGTGCATCAGCATTCGAAGCTCTCGATAAGTTCTTTTAGCATGGATGGAGGTTTGGAAAGGTCTCGCCAATTTCTTAATGGCAACCTTCTCGTTGGTTGTTGTATCAAGGGATGAGCTGCAGGGGAAAAAACAAAATCTGATCAAGTAAGTTAGTTATCTCAACTCTCGCCTGAAATATTTCAAGCAGAGTTTTAAAAAACACCTGAAATGTTGTGTCTGGCAATTAAATTATAACAACTATGAACTAAGATCATCAACCATGAGTCACTAGGCGACTCACACAGAACGGGACCTAAGTCAGGTCTCCGTAAAAATCGTAATGCCAAAGGCAAATCGAATAGTTTCAAACTATGCATCACAGTGCCACTTTTGTGGAACACTTTGGGTCGCATTGAGTGCAACACGGCAACATCATCGCTAGGACGAAGAAGTAACCGAGTATAAGTCGAACTAGGAATTCAAAACTGGGTCAACCTCTCGAGGCAGCCCTCTTCCAGCAACATCAGCAACAATAAATATTCATGAAAACTCTGCCGCTGCAAATTACTGAGCAGTTAGTTGATCACACAGATCACGCATAATACAACGGTCTGGCATGTAAAAACAGTTTCAAAAATGACAAATGTAGGGTAAAACGTACCACACTTGACCATAGGCCCCAACTCCTACTGGTTGCAAGAGTGTGTAGCGCTCTTGCACTTGCCATATCGTCTTGTTGAGCTCGATTTGAGTAAATCCGGGCTTAATTGGTGTGGTAGACATTGAACCTACATGAAAAGCAACTCAAACAAAAAAATAGTGAAAAACTTCACCAAAACTAGCTAAAGCAAATCACACCCGGATGTCTCTCCGAAGTTCAACCGGAATCTCTGCAGTGATGAGTGAACAGTGCACAGGAAGCGACGCACTAAGTAGTATGAGTTATCTCCCTTGGACTACAGTCACGCACCTGCCGATGAATCGCATTATCGTTTGAATCACAGAATGATATGCGCGCACTCGCCGACACAAATCAGGTCCACATATCTTTTTCCATTAATGAGCCGCAAAAGTGCCCTCCTAACTAGTCCTCTGTGTAAACAGTGTCGTTAGAAGTGAGTCATGGCGTTAAATTCTTTTTGTCAACGTTTGACGAGCAGGGAATTGTCATCAGCAACGGCGCGGTTAGCAAGTTGCGAGTTCTATTCTCCGCTGGTTCTACTAACCATTTCACACCGTGTTCTCAGATTTATTTATACCTTTTACAATTCTACCGGAAAGGGCTTGAATTTAGGAGAATGCACATACTAAACAAATTCACGTGAATTATCGGTGCTCACATAAGGGTTGCATAATATATTATGTTCCTGCACTTGAGCAGGGACCTCCCGATTTTTACCAGGAAAGCTGAGAAATTTAGTCCGATATTCAGCGGGGAGTTCAACCAGGAATTATTAACGTCTCCAAGCTTCACAAACTTAGAGTTCGCCCGCATATTTGTGGGTCATACAGACCTCCAAATCAGTGATGCCATCCTAAATCCATACCGGTAACAATAATTGCTCACACATATGCGTCTAGACGAACTGACGTAGATTATCAGGCTTACGCAAAATCTGTGTAAACTCACACACACACACACACACACACACACACACACACACACACACACACACACACACGCGCGCGCGCGCGGAGTGTCACCACGCACGGTCTCAGGTTGGTCAAGCCCACCAAAGAAAGTAAGAAAACGAAAAGCAGCGCTCTCAAGCGGCTGCGCTGTTGAGCAGATCAAGAGAAGTAAACAGACTACAGTGCAACATGTATATACAGACGATGTTGCTCGAATGTATCGGCGTGTTTCTCATTAATCCCGAGCACATTTGTGTACAAAATTACCGTGTAATTTGTAGCAAAATGACTCCCTGCAATACAGCTGGTATTTATGCACCTTTTCCCCCCATCAAGAACAAAGGATGTTGGATGAGCGTGAAGTAAGTCAGTATTTTGTATTCTCTCCACGCAAACTAGGCAACGGTGTTTAATTGTTTTCCACTCAGTCAACTCTCGAGATCTTTAGTAATTCAGTTCAACGTACTGATGAATACTTTCATCCTTGTTTTAGTGGTTGATTTATCACAAAAACCTTAATACCCCTGATATCGGTTTATCAATCTTTTATTGCTTTTTTGTGCTGCCCACTTACGCTGTGGATGCTCTATTGACAACTCGCACTCCTCCTCGAGCTGGTCTTGACGCTCCTCGAGCTGGTCTTGACGCTGTTCTCGAGCTGGTCTTGACGCTGTCCTCGTTCTGGTCTTGACACTGTCTTTGAGCTGGTCTTGACGCTATCTTCGTGCTGGTCTTGACGCTGTTCTCGAGCTGGTCTTGACGCTATCTTCGTGCTGGTCTTGACGCTGTTCTCGAGCTGGTCTTGACGCTGTCCTCGAGCTGGTCTTGACGCTCCTCGAGCTGGTCTTGACGCTGTCCTCGAGCTGGTCTTGACGCTCCTCGAGCTGGTCTTGACGCTGTCCTTGAGCTGGTCTTGACGCTATCTTCGTGCTGGTCTTGACGCTGTCCTCGAGCTGGTCTTGACGCTATCTTCGTGCTGGTCTTGATGCTAATCGAGCTGATCTTGACGCTATCTTCGTGCTGGTCTTGACGCTCCTCGAGCTGGTCTTGACGCTGTCCTCGAGCTGGTCTTGACGTTCTTCGAGCTGGTCTTGACGTTCTTCGAGCTGGTCTTGACGCTCCTCGAGCTGGTCTTGACGCTGTCCTCGAGCTGGTCTTGACGCTATCTTCGTGCTGGTCTTGACGCTAATCGAGCTGATCTTGACGCTATCTTCGTGCTGGTCTTGACGCTCCTCGAGCTGGTCTTGACGCTGTCCTCGAGCTGGTCTTGACGTTCTTCGAGCTAGTCTTGACGTTCTTCGAGCTGGTCTTGACGCTCCTCGAGCTGGTCTTGACGCTGTCCTCGAGCTGGTCTTGACGCTATCTTCGTGCTGGTCTTGACGCTAACCGAGCTGATCTTGACGCTATCTTCGTGCTGGTCTTGACGCTCCTCGAGCTGGTCTTGACGCTGTCCTCGAGCTGGTCTTGACGCTCCTCGAGCTGGTCTTGACGCTGTCCTCGAGCTGGTCTTGACGTTCTTCGAGCTGGTCTTGACGTTCTTCGAGCTGATCTTGACGCTGTCCTCGAGCTGATCTTGACACTGTCTTTGAGCTAGTCTTGACGCTATCTTCATGCTGGTCTTGACGCTCCTCGAGCTGGTCTTGACGCTGTTCTCGAGCTGGTCTTGACACTGTCTTTGAGCTGGTCTTGACGCTGTTCTCGAGCTGGTCTTGACGCTGTTCTCGAGCTGGTCTTGACGCTGTTCTCGAGCTGGTCTTGACGCTGTCCTCGTTCTGGTCTTGGCGCTAGCCCTCGCGCTGCCTGGGACCCACTGCAGTGTGAAATGACATTCTGTCCTCACCCGCACCTTACTGAACCTCGAGGACTCCTCTGGTGATCTCAAAGGCGAAAGGTGGCAGTGATGTTTTGTTACTCCTTCCAGAGAGTCTCTAGCTGCCCGTTTTGACTTTGTCGCTTGCCGATGTAGCACTGGGCTGCTTCATGTTCAGCAACACCTGTGCGCGCGCGACCGGTTTACATAATCCAGGTGTCTCAACGCTATCTTCGCTAGAAGCACTCTGCTGCTGATTCAGATCAGGGTCAGCATAATCGTAATCACACTCAGGGAGAAATTATGTTTGTCAGTGTTTGTAGGAGCTGCTTCTGACTAGACAGATTTGCTCGCGTCCTCAAACATGTTTCGAGGGAGGTCAAAGGTGCAAGAGTTTGTCATGCTGAGGAAAGGCTACCGCCCGAAACTTTTATCCGTCATTAAACTATGTATTACCACACTTTCAGGCGATTATTTACGGCCATTTTTTGTATTCGGGAATCCAGCGGTCTGTCTTTTACCTACACATAGGAGCAGCTTTAGGCAACAGCCGCTCCATGCCCCCCTCAACAGCTGTAAAGCGGTTTGAGACCCAGAAAGTCGCTATATAAGATCACACCATTACCTTTTACCTTTCTTATCTACTTACTGCCTGTTGATCGGCTGACGAGAATGCTCGATACTTATATGCATCGTCTTCGTGCAACAAAGAAACTTCCGCAAAATGAACAGTCGCTCATATCAACAGTTTGTTTTGTGTTCTTCTCTCTTTCACACTTAAGTGTCTCTGAGCACGCACAAGGATTTGTCTCAGTTGGGCAGGGATTGTTTTTATTTCTTTTCTTTTCTTTTTCAGTAGACGTCCTGGTTGTTGCTTGCATGCAGCGGTCCGCCATTGGTGGATCTTAAGGTAGAGCACCACCACGATGGAGTTGGTATTCTTGCATGTCACTTTCCAGAATGAAAACTCCTCCATCTTAAGCAGTGAGGACAGCAACACACCCACGGTGGCGGGAAGACCGGCGTCTGACATTTCACTAACTACACTGAACGTAGACAGGATAAAAGCAGCGTCTACGTCAACGCGTCTTGTTGCCTCTTAAACCGGAGATCGAAGTACTTTTCGGTAATAAAGATAGTTCTGCTCGGAAAGGATAGTAATGGGATTGATTGCACTATTTTTTGTGAGAGCTCCTTTCATGAGCATCATTAGGCAAACGTGTCGAAGAAGAAAAAGAAAAAAGATGTTAACTAGCAATGCTGACGACGAGTTGTGAAGTTCATTATTTGGTTGCTCAGTGACTCAAACACGACGGGAAAAAATTAAGAGAGAGCTGAAAACCATGACGCAAATTATGACTAAGCGCCCCAGTTTTCTTCTTTTTCTCCTCCTCCTCCTCCTCCTCCTCCTCCTCCTCCTCCTCCTCCTCCTCCTCCTCCTCCTCCTCCTCCTCCTCCTCCTCCTCCTCCTCCTCCTCCTCCTCCTCCTCCTCCTCCTCCTCCTCCTCCTCCTCCTCCTCCTCCTCCTCCTCCTCCTCCTCCTCCTCCCCTCCTCCTCCTCCTCCTCCTCCTCCTCCTCCTCCTCCTCCTCCTCCTCCTCCTCCTCCTCCTCCTCCTCCTCCTCCTCCTCCCCCTCCCCCTCCCCCTCCCCCTCCTCCTCCTCCTCCTCCTCCTCCTCCTCCTCCTCCTCCTCCTCCTCCTCCTCCTCCTCCTCCTCCTCCTCCTCCCCCTCCTCCTCCTCCTCCTCCTCCTCCTCCTCCTCCTCCTCCTCCTCCTCCTCCTCCTCCTCCTCCTTCTTTCCATCTTCCTCCTCCTCTTCCTCTTCTTGATGTGAACACATTTGAATGTCGGACTGTATGTCAATTTCCATATAGTCATCTACGATCCCATAGCTGCTGTTGTCTCTTCATAAATTTGATGGAGCTGAGTGGTGATACACAATCGTCGTCGTCATTATCATCATCATCATCGCCATCATCATCATCATCATCATCATCATCATCATCATCATCATCATCATCATCATCATCATCATCATCCACAACAACAACAACAACAACAACAACAACAACGCAGTTCTTTGCGGGGTCCTACATCGAATTGACCCCTCGCAGCTTTGCCCACCGCGCGTATCGCCAGCCAATCGGCGTGCGTGTAGGCTACTTGTCATGCAGCTCCCACGTGACGTTACCGGGCAGCCTTTTTTTGAGACAAGCCGACTCCTGTTGAGAAAGAAACAGTGCTGACGCTCCAGGAGGAAAATCCCCGCTGCGGTCATTACGTGTGCATGGGTTTTGTGTAAAATCGGACAAATATCCCGAGTGATCGTCGTCAGGAGGAGTTTATTGCTGCACTTTTCGATTCCTCAATAGAGAACTGTTTGTCTCAGAATCGGATGTGAACGGAGTGATGCGAGGGGTTAAGTACAGAGAAGGAACGAAAATGATCTACTGTGTACTTTGGATACACAAAACTGTAACAAAAATAGAAAAAGGTATATGGTTTCCACTATGTGTACACTCGAGACGGTTATTGATTTTTACAACGCAGTGATATATTTGATTTGATCCTCGATTTATTGGTGGTTCAAGCACTATAACTCTAACAAGCACCTCAGATTCCGGATTCTCAACCTTTTGTCGGGGGAAGCTTTAAAACTGGCAACTCAATTTTACCTCTCTGTTATGCCTAGTTGTACAGTAGCTGTACAACGGCGAGAGCAACACGACCACAACACACGACCGGAGTCGCTCGTCTTTCCAGACAGGCCCAAACTCTTCAGCGGATTTGAACATACATAGCGTAATAGTTTCTTAGCCGAATGTAGTCACATTCACATGTCTCATTCTTCTCTTTAAAGGAAACGTGCGGGATTAGAGATGAGGAGGCGGAGTGTAGGCACGTGGGGAAAAGGGTGGAGATAGAGAGCAGTTACGGAATACGGGGAGAGACAGATAGACGGGCGAGCGGGCGGGCAGGCAAGTGCGCATACATACACACACACACTCTCACACGCTCGCGCACGCTCTCACACGCTCGCACACGCACGCACTCGCGCACGCACCCACACGCACGCACACGCGTACGCACGCACACGCAAGCTCACACACACATGCACGCACGTATCTGCAAGCGTGACTGTGTGGACTTAGCACAGGCGAAGGGTCTTTTCCCGCAGTTCTCCCCACTGATCATCACAGGGGAGATGAGACGGCGCAGGAAGACAATCGAGGCCGAAGGGAAGTGATGGGCGAGATGAAAGGCACAGTCGCGTCTTGGAAGTGGCTAGCCCCGATAGTTAATCCCATCCGGAGCCAAGATACGATCCTCATCAACAAGGAGATAATCCATCCGCTTTTAGGAATGAACATGTCTCGTGCCGTCTTTCCTCTGTCTGGTTGCCTCTCTCAATCTGCTGCTCCGCTGCCGCAGGAGCTATATAAGGCTACACTGAAGCACCTCCTCAGCGACAAATTTGGAACAGATGTGGCGATGCTCAGCAGTGTAAAGGGGCAGTAGTTCCTCAACAAACTGTCGAATTTCTGCCCAAGGCTGCCAACTTCAGACAATTCCGGCCTCCAGCTATGGAGGGGAAATCTGCACTGCAATTGATCTGCATTGACACAGTTCCTTTGTAGAACTCTTCGCCTTTGTATGCCGGAAGCCGACCTCTCGTGGTTAGTAAATGGCAGAATCGGGTCTTGTCCTACACAAGGTTTAACTTTGAGCGTGGCTTTTCTGCCATGACGAGATTTCACAGTCGCCTAGTTATGGACCAAATGTAAAAAGCCAATTCCCTTTTGCGGGTCGGTGATAGAAGCAGATTCACTACGCCTCCCGACGTGATACCGAGAACGCACATGACGAGAGAAAAGGAATCCTAACTTGGTAGAGCTTTGACCGACACCAGTGAACTTCGTACTGATCTTGCATAGCCCACAAAGGATGGTAGGCCGTAAACGATGTCCCATTCATTCATTCATCCACCCACTCATCCATCCATCATCCATCCATCCATCCATCCATCCATCCATCCATCCAAATATCCATCCATCCACAAACGCAACAAAATTTTCGATGAGGAATAATCACACCACACAACCAAGAATCTCATTACAATAGGCACTGCATGTGCAGTGGCCGGGAAGTCAACACATTGTATGTATCTCGATATTCATGCAGCAGGACGATTTTGTACCAGAACAACTCGCCATCTTTCCATGCTACTGTCCAGTTCATGTTCGGAGGTGTTCTCCACCTATTCCCTGCAATTCCCAGCGGAATAAAGATAAAGGTGACTTCTATATTGCGATGTTTCACTCATTCGTGGGTGCTTAAATCGCACACCTTTACCCCTAATCATCGGACTACTTTTATTGTCATTCCAGCACCATCTCAATCCCCGGAGGAACATACAACCAGGCTGCGGATGAACTCGCCAAAACTAGTAAAAATGTTCAGGCTCCTGGTGAGAGGCAATGTGAGTAAAGCACCTTGCCCAAGGATGCAAATCTGGGAACTGTGAAGCTTCGAACGCTGCACCCACTATCTGCAAGACACTGCAGGTCAAGCGCTCTTATCACTCGTCCACCGACTGTACATGTATACAAGAATGTATAGCATTCTTCATCGCACTCGTTTCTGGGCGGTTTTCTTCACTGCTCCCCATGTCGTCCCTGGCATCTTCATCTCTCTGTCAGGATCTCTACCGGATCTTGTTTGAGCGATCTTCTTTGCGTTTTCCTTGGGGAGACTATTTCAAAACACGGCAATGGATATTTTCAGCCGGTTTCCTCTGCGTGTGGCCGATCCATCGCCACTTTCGTCTGGCTGTCTGCGGGACAATGCTCTCCTGCTGGGTTCTCTGCCAGAGTTCCTTGCTGGGTATGGTCTCAGGTTACGACGCTCCCTAGATACGTAATTCTGTTCACCTCCCTCAAGGCATTGTCTTGTCTCCTCAGGGGATGGGTTGCTGTTGCTCGTTCGACATTCTCATGGTTTCTGTTTTGCACACTTTGATTTTTAATTCAATCGTCCCTGCTTCTTCTGTCAGCCTATCCGTCTGGGACTGTATGGTTGGCTCTTCTGAGGCATGAGGCACAATGTGTGTTACAAGCTGTCTTACAAGGTGTCTTACAAGGTGTCTTACAAGGTGCTAATTTGACATGGCGAGTGAAAGAGGCTAGAAGGAGAGAGAGAGAGAGAGAGAGAGAGAGAGAGAGAGAGACAGAGAGACAGAGAGACAGAGAGACAGAGAGAGAGAGAGAGCGTGCACCACAAAGCTGGTACCACAGGACCAGTACCTCATTACTCTCCATCCCACAGCTGTACACGAAGATCGTAAGGTGGATTGTCCTCTTGAATAGACACAGGTAAAAATCAAAATCACGAAAAATAAATCTCTCTCTCTCTCTCTCTCTATCTCTCTCTCTCTCTCTCTCTCTCTCTCACACACACACATACACACACACACACACACACACACACACACACACACACACACACACACACACATACACACACAAGATTAAGTCTCTAGACAGACGAGCTGCCGAGCTTGTTATTTCCTATTCAACATCGTGTACAGAAGAAAAACTCTGTAATCTTGGATTACTACCCTTCCGACAACTCCTCGCCCAAAATTGATGCATTCTCATGCACACAGTTGCTTATTCACGAGCACCGAGGTTCCTCGAGAATCTATTCCATCGTCCCCAAAAGAGCCTCTTACCATCTTGCAATATTTGTATTCTACCACAACCTAGAGTAAACATTTACAAAGGCAGTCTCACATATTCAGGTGTTTTGTTATGGAACTCACTCACATTGCAGCTCAGGAACAACACTTCTTTGAAGTCCTTTAAACCTTCCATACATGGTTATCTCTTTAGATATCAGTGCCGCACGCTGTGTACAATATTGCCTGTAGATATGACACGCTTTTTTATTTTAAGACCCACTAAGCAAACAGCTGCCAAATGCATATAGTAAAATTTTGTTTATGTCATTGTGATATTATCCATATAAATCACTGCCAGCTGTTGTACATTGATATAGTACATTGCCAACTGTTGCACATTGATACTGTACATTGCCAACTGTTGCACATTGATATTGTACATTGCCAACCGTTGTACATTGATATAGTACATTGCCAACTGTTGTACATTGATACTGTACATTGCCAACTGTTGTACATTGATACTGTACATTGCCAACTGTTGTACATTGATATAGTACATTGCCAACTGTTGTACATTGATACTGTACATTGCCAACTGTTGTACATTGATATTGTACATTGCCAACTGTTGTACATTGATACTGTACATTGCCAACTGTTGTGCATTGATATAGCACATTGCCAACTGTTGTACATTGATACTGTACATTGTCAACTGCTGTACATTGATATTGTACATTGCCAACTGTTGTACATTGCCATTGTACATTGCCAACTGTTGTACATTGCCATTGTACATTGCCAACTGTTGTGCATTGCTATTGTACATTGCCAACTGTTGTACATTGATACTGTACATTGCCAACTATTGTACATTGATACTGTACATTGCCAACTGTTGTGCATTGATACTGTACATTGCCAACTATTGTACATTGATACTGTATATTGCCAACTGTTGTACATTGATACTGTACATTGCCAACTGTTGTGCATTGATATTGTACTTTGCCAACTGTTGTACATTGATACTGTACATTGCAAACTATTGTACAATGATACTGTACATTGCCAACTGTTGTGCATTGATATTGTACATTGCCAACTATTGTACATTGATACTGTACATTGCCAACTGTTGTACATTGATACTGTATATTGCCAACTGTTGTACATTGATACTGTACATTGCCAACTGTTGTACATTGATACTGTACATTGCCAACTATTGTACATTGATACTGTACATTGCCAACTGTTGTACATTGATACTGTATATTGCCAACTGTTGTACATTGATACTGTACATTGCCAACTGTTGTACATTGATACTGTACATTGCCAACTGTTGTACATTGATACTGTACATTGCCAACTATTGTACATTGATACTGTACATTGCCAACTGTTGTACATTGATATTGTACATTGCCAACTGTTGTACATTTATATTGTACATTGCCAACTGTTGTACATTGATATAGTACAAGTAGAAAAGGCATGACGGGGGTGTAGGCGTGTGTTGAGGAGAGAGAATCTGCCCAGTAGGAGGAAGTGGATTGGAGAACAGTTCTGATGGGGACTAACGAGATTCTGTCTCTCTCTCTCTCTCTCTCTCTCTCTCTCTCTCTCTCTCTCTCTCTCTCTCTTTCCCTCTCCCTTTCCCTCTCTCTCTCTCTCTCTCTCTCTCTCTCTCTTCTCTCTCTCTCTCTCTCACTCTCTCTCTCTCTCTCTCTCTCTCTCTCTCTCTCTCTCTCTCTCTCTCTCTCCTTTGTCTCTCAACCTCCCTCCCTCCCTCCCCCCTCTGCCCACGCTCACAAGAATTATCACTTCTTTAAAATTGAGTCTTTTGAGACTGTTTTAGACGCATACTATCAGTGTGTAATTACAAACAATGGACTTTTCCCTCTTGTGTCATGTAGTTCTTGGCGCAGTAGACACGCCGCCGTAAGACAAAGTTTTTTTAAACAAAAAGAGCAGAAACTTTCTGAGCGGTCGTTGACTTATTCAGCTTCAGTGCAGTTTTGATGTGTTTTTCTCTCTTTCAAGCAAAAAAATCCAGCCTAAGGGAATTCACTGGCATGCTCTTCGGGGAAGGCAGACCCTGAAGTGCCTTTCTGACACTGCCTAATGGCCGCAGATTTTACCGGGGAGCAGTAAGCGAGCGCCATTTGCTTGAACTGCGGTCATTATAAAGGTAAAAGTCAGCCTCATTTGGAGACGCGAAGGAGCGACGAGTGGACGCTAGATGCACTCAGAAGAGACGTGTTCATCAGCGGCATGGCGACATTTGCCTGCCGCCTCCAAGTATCCGCCATTTCGGGACACGTCGGGGGCCGCCATTTTGTGGCACGCAGGCCGCGGCGTTGTCGGACGCTCTTCGCGTTCTGGGTCGCGGAGTTGTCTCCCCTGGGGCGCGTTGCAAACGGCGAGATTTGCCAAGATTTGCCAAGAAAAGCAAGAAAACCAAGCATTCTCAACGCTCTCGCTCCGAGGAAAACGAGGCCCAGGCGAGACTTCGCTAGCAGCTCTGAGAGGTGCTCCGCCTAGCGAGAATAACGAGAAAAAATGGCGGCGGTGCGACACACAAAGCTTGGCTTTGTGTTTCTAGATGATACATTTTAATGTAACCGTCCCAACTGCCAGTTGGCAGCAGTTGCAGACCGGTGAGTGCTTGTTATGTCTTTAAAACTGGTGTTTAGATCACAGATCGGGCCGGGTCAGTCAAAAATGTCTGCCAAATCTGAAAGTAGAGGAGTTCACTCATTTCATGAGTCGATGCACGTGTCGTCGTGTGTGTTGTTGTACCATTTGGGTAGGTAACCTACCTAAACACCCTACTTCAGCTATGTTCTCCCATTGCTCAAGATATCTACTGACTACAAAACCTTCGTTTGACAGGAAAGCTGCTGCAATAACATCGCTGTCGTCTGTCATTTCCATAAAAATGATCTTTTTTAAGGTTCCTCGCATTCTGGCCGCCATCTTGCTCTCTTCACTTCCGACTACGAGAGCTAGTGGGTCGTTGCTTTTGGCCTAGTTCTTGCCTTGGACCGAGACTAGCCAAATCTTGCTGGGCTAGGTAGCGCCGCAACGCGGCCCTGGACAGCCGTTGCCGAGATAACGACGTCATTGCCCGAAGTGATGGCGTGCTGCTATGGCGTCGTAATTGACAGTTCCCCTGCAGCGACATTTTCCCTCCTGCTGCTGTTGAACGAACGAACACCCCCGTCAACGTCGTTCCAGTCTACCATCTTTCCCCTCACGCTTACTTAGCCTACTTTTCCCAGTCGTTTGGAAGGAGTGTACGTGTAATCTAAACGTCGGGCGAGGAATGAATGCGATGTGTGGACAGACTCATGCCAATGCAGTCGCACATAAAGGTAAGCGTGCGTGCGCGCACACACACGCGTGCGCAGACATTTACGTGTCACATACATACGCGCGCGCGAGCACCCACACACACATGTACACATAGATATGAACACATCGAAGCACGCACACACACATTAGCGCGCACACACACACACACACACACACACACACACACACACACATACATGTATATACACGCACACGTGCATACAGACATACAGACTGAAATGCATGGCACATGCGTGCACACTTGCAAATGCAAATACATAAAAGGAGGCATGTGCGGATGTGCCCACGTACACATAGCCATGCGTGTACACACACACACACACACACACACACACACACACACACACACACACACACTCACTCACTCACTCACTCACTCACTCAGTCTCTCTTCCACTCATTCACTTTTTCTCACATTCACTCACTCACTCACTCACTCACTCACTCACTCACTCACTCACTCACTCACTCACTCACTCACTCACTCACTCACTCACTCACTCACTCACTCACTCACTCACTCACTCACTCACTCACTCACTCACTCACCCACCCACCCACCCACCCACCCACCCACCCACCCACCCACCCACCCACCCACCCACCCACCCACCCACCCACCCACCCACCCACTCACTCACTCACTCACTCACTCATTCACCAACCCACCCACCCATCCACCCATCCACCCACCCACCCACCCACCCACCCACCCACCCACCCACCCACCCACTCACTCACTCACTCACTCACTCACTCACTCACTCACTCACTCACTCACTCACTCACTCACTCACTCACTCACTCACTCACTCACTCACTCACTCACTCACTCAACCACCCACCCACTCACTCACTCACCCGCTCGCTCGCTCGCTCATTCAAGATTGCACCGCCACCAAGACAGGCTGTGTATGATCTGAGCTCCTGTCTGACAAGCCGCGTGACTGACGTGACCGAGTACACGAACGATATGAAGAATGAAATTCTATCTACCATTGTATAGGATGCGGCGAGCGAATTCGCAAGAACTCACGGTTTGAAAAATTGGTATATAGAAACAAATTCTGACTGCACAAGGGTAACTGATCTGGATGAGTCCATCAGCGACCCAGGGATGCAACGTACGTCTATGCCGTAACTTCGTTCCCAAGATCAGAAAATCTCCATCGAAAAGGGAACGTGATTTCCATAGACATCAGGTATATATAAGGAAAAGAAAAGGTCTACAAGAGGAAAAAAACAACAGAAATGCCCTCCGTTTCGTCCCCTGACATGCAATCTCCTAATTCCTGACTCCCCTTACAACTCCGAAGATGTGTCAACGACGAGAACACATGTGTGTCCCCCACAACTCCGGTGACAACACGCGAGCTTGGGGAAAGGAGTGTGTCACCATTTGAAACATCTGCTCGAGTCGCGGAAGAGCTCACCAGAGCCTTGTGCCGATCGTGCGAATGACTTTCCTGAAGACAGAACAACAGAGGATCGGCGACGTCACGACAGGATCGTGTAATGTGCGTTTGATGGCGCAATGCACGTCGTGCCCAGGGACGCCTCCGAGGTCATCTGGCAGCTTCGAGAAGGAGTCGCCAAACCGTGCTTGGTGTGACGGGTGTGCCGAACCGCTCATGTCTTGGATAGGGTGCGCCACGTGTGCACAAGCAGCGTACTGTTGTCTGTTTTTTCAGGTCCGACCACTGAAACACCACATCATCAAGTGAAGCATTGGTTCGCGACTGCCGTGCAAATAGAACGCCACACTACTTATGTTGGACTTGTCAATTGCATATTCACATTATCATTTCAACAGAATGTTCCCGAAATGTGATCTGTGGCCTTTAATGTAAAATCTTCCCAATGGTTGATTTTGATTGCAAGATCCTATTTACAGTAATTGGCGGTAACGATTCTTTACTGGTGTTTATTTTGTGCGCTGTTTATAAACTGTTGTGTAGTTTGATAGCCAAAACTCGGATCGACTGGCTGTGTGGATGGTTGACAGTACTATCGCCTTGTCTGACTTGTATGACTGACCAGTGGTTAACAGCCGTGATCTCACCATGCTGTGAATCTGTTGAAAGTTCCTTTCCGTCCGAGTACATATGATTACATAGTTGTCAAGGATTTTGTAGGACACAATTAACTTACTCATGTTGCTTACCAGAGTTCTGTTATTAGCACTTTTGTTCGTTTTCCGCAGCCTGCTGACATTCCTTGTGATCTTTTTCTTTCTTTCTGTATAACCGCTGTTTAGAAATTTTGTATATTCCTTCGTCTATAAGATGTAGAGCCTGACAAATAAAGTGTCAAAGGGTAACAGCGTCATTCACCTACTCAATTAAACTTTCCCGCGCAACACAATCACCACCACTCTCCACGTACCTCCGTTTCAAAAATATCCTCCATCCCACTAAACACCCCCTCAGCCTTACCCCCGTCTCTACTCCCTCCCATTTCACTTCATTTCCAATTCCTACTTCAGTTTTATCCTACCTCGCATCGCAGCTGCATCCCAGGAAGTAAAAACTGGAGAAACATCCACGAGGAAGTGTCATTATCCAACGGAAATGGGCAAGGACGCTCATGCAGGATGGAACATGCCTTGCACTCAAGGGGATGGAGCCACGCATTGCGATGCATACGCCCACAGAGTCGATAAATGATAACGTGGAGCCAACTTTAATGACCCGGATTTCGAACCTTCCCTTCCCGCCATTTTTATCCCGCCACCTCCTCAAAGTACTCACCCCATTCCACCCCTCTTCCCTACCCCACTCCCCTCTCCCCCAGGGAAAAACTCTTCCCGGACCACTTCGGAACTCCCAAAAGGACTTTGCCCACCCTCTGCTTGCCATGCTTGCTATTGACCCTTCCACGACACACCCCTTTCTCGCGGGAGATCGCGTGGTATCACATGCAGGCGGCAAATTGGCTTCGACGCGAACGCCAACTGAATCGTTGAGTTGTATTCCGGACAGCATTTGTGACTCATTTTTGCCAGACAGTGAGAAGATTTCTCAGACTGTCATAGACAGGGGTATGAATAAATACCAGTCATGTTATTTAGACGAAATTAAGATCTATGAGCAAGAGGATTCAACGGTGGAGGTGACATCTCGGGAAGTGCTGGCATCTGCGTGACAATGAGCGTCGTATCTGTCTGTTGTCAGGTGCCTGTAAAATGTTGATCAAGTGTTCCAGTGATCAGGTAGTTAAGTTTAAAACGGATTGAGCGCCTCGGATTGGTGTAGAGTCGCTATACAAAACTACTACCTTTACCTTCACTAGTTGCATTGATGAGAAAGAGATTTACCAACCACGTTCGATTCGAAGATTTCGGTCATGCTGTTTACTAAAATGGCGCTAATAGCTTCGAAATGGTTTAGAAATGAGCATATATATTGTTATCCCCTTCTTGAATATGATATATTTAAGCTAGTCTAAT
The DNA here is from genome assembly GCA_034096865.1 of Theodoxus fluviatilis. Taxonomy (NCBI): domain Eukaryota; kingdom Metazoa; phylum Mollusca; class Gastropoda; order Cycloneritida; family Neritidae; genus Theodoxus; species Theodoxus fluviatilis. The sequence goes on from JAWQFJ010027088.1 coordinate 113,138, forward strand.
TAAACCAGAACTATATTTGACCAAATTACGTTAGAAACTGCAACATTTTGAAACACTGTTTCAAAATGTTGCTGTTTCTAACGTAATTTGGTCAAATATAGTTCTGGTTTAATTAGAATAGCTTAACTATATCATGTTCAAGAAGGGGATAACGAAATGTATGCTCATTTCTAAGCCATTTCAAAGCCATTAGCGCCATTTCGGTAAATAGCATGACCCGAAGATTTGATCGAGACAGGGGTGAACCTTTGCGCTTCAGCTTACGTTGGATGGGATATATTCTGTTCTAATCCTGGAGCTTTGTATAACCGTGCTCTACCCAAAATCTCAGAACTACCATCACGATAGACAAGCTGTGTAATGAGATGGTTACGGTACATAGGCATCATCCTCGCAATGAAGCGTTACTGTACGTCTTATCCACACTCAACCCTGACGCTCCCTCCCAAAATTTGCTTCCTGAAGCCTAGAAATGAATAAACTTGTGTTAAACAACAGTAATGTTCAATTTAAAATGCAGATCTGAGACTCACCCCCGCGCAGACTCCTTTGTTTTTATTAAGCCAAGTTGAGATTTAGCTGATCGTGTGGCCGGCAGCACGCCTTGATCCACGCCATGGCATCGGCTCTTCTGCTTTTTACAGAGGGAAATTGATTCAATTTGCCTCATACTATTTTATCGGGATATCGTTGATCACCAGAGCATGTGCCCCACTGGCAGTGAACAACCATTTTGTTGTGGTTGTGCGATGGAGTCAAAGAGACGCTGCTTCCAGACAGTGCCGTATTTGTGATACGAGTGTGAGCCAGAGAAGTCTGCGCTAAAAATAGAATAGTTCCGCGTCAGCGATTGGCTAAGCCCAGCGACCGCGTGGGCCGTGTGGATGGGCTAATATTCCTCCGGTTCAAGCGGATCTAAACTGAGTTAAGGAATAATTCCATCGCCCATTTACATTCATGACATTAAAATCTCACATCGCTAGTTTTAGCAGCAAGAAATGCACTTTGAAAGAAATTGCAAAAGTGTTTTTTTTTTCAAGTTGTGGTAATTGTTGCTGTCGTGATATGACAAAGGAAAGCCTGAAATGGTGTGGCAGTACACCACCTGAGCTGCAAGCAGTAGCGCTGGTTCGTGCCCGGTGGCGAGCCGTCTCCCGGAAGGCGTCCCACTTGCTAGAGGCGGATCGTTGTCAGCAACATGCGGTAGCTCGTACACGTCGCCCCAGAGCTGCGACGGTCCCTATGACATCGACGGAGTTCAGTGCCCCACCCGCCTTCGTCTCTGCCGCTCCAGACTGGGCCTGCAGAGCCATTCTGGAGTCCGCGGAGAGAAGCACGGATCCCGCCATCCTTTAACCAAAGGACAACCGCCACGCCATGATAGAACTCTTCACCCTATGAATTTTGATTGAGTGCGGTGGTGCGTGATCTAACAAGAAATTGAGCCACACGCACTGTATGTTTCATCATGTCATTGTTGAAAGCATGTTTAAAGACAGGCGGAGATAGGCGAGCATGCTTAGGGGTTGGGCGATGTGCGAGGCGCAGTGCCGTGGTTCTTTGCCTGGAACGGGAGAAATCTGGGTTTATTTAAATGTAATGCGATGAAATAGCATATCAGGGTATGACGTTTCATTGCATGTTTTCTCGTTTCATCTTGTATGATGAAAGTTCATATCAACTCTCCTCTTTGCATGACAGTTTGATAGACATCAATGACTGCAATTTCATTGCATTCCTCATTTGTGACCTGTCTTCTCAAACTGAGTCACTCGGATAGTTTCCTCACATCGACATGCCGCCAAAAATTCACGCTAGGGGTCACTCCAGCAAACTCGATGTTTAACTCAATTCAGAAAACCGAACCATTTCTACGTTTGCTCCGAGTTTCAGATTTCAGATCTTCCGCTAAATGAATAATAATCTTGAGGTATTTAGATTGACACTGCGATTACAATGTGGAAAAAAACTTCCTCTGATTGCGTAACAGCCCACCTCATCATCACACCGCTTTTGTCCAGTCGCGAACAGATTGGTCAAGTATTTGGTATGGTTAATCGTTGCTGGCCCTCATCCAAACGCCTAGCTCATTATTTTTCATTGGCCGGACATGTACATGTATGTAAGAATTAGCTGTGGTCCAAATTTCATTGCTGTAGCAGGATTACAACTAGGGAGTCGCTACGTGAAATGTTTCTCAAAGTTGAAAAGCAGCTTTCACGAAAAGCTCCTTTTTGATATTGTGACAGGTCAATGTTGATATACATTGTTACCGGCATTTCTGTGAAGTTTTGAGACTGCCTATCCTGTTGTATTCGAAGGCGGGATTTGCAAGACAAAGGGGTTGAATAGAAATTAAGTTAAAAGATATGTTCATTTACTTTTAAATTGGTAAAAGGCAGCCAATCATTAATGGTTAATTGGGTAGGTAATTGATTTGATGGTTGTCGAGAAAAGTTTGTTTTCATGACATATTTTTGGCGGGAACCGGAACGGAAAGTCTGCCATGTTGTCCTGCAGTGAATACATGAATTTTGTTTAATTGGTCTTATTTATTACTTAGCTGTCCCAGCATGATTTGCGAGGCTGAGGCCTATAAAATGGACTGTGTCTGGACCCCGGTGTCCATTCAACCAAACAGCCGTTACAGAGGCAGGGAATCGGCCCAATGCCTGAGCCATCGCTTTCTCCTTGCTTTGGCTGTGTCCAGGAGTTCGTGTGTCTATCTGCCCTACCCCGACACCTGTCTGCCCTGCACAGAGACAGTGAAGAGTTGGGAGAAGACCTCTTAACTTGGACGCCATCCTGAAATGGCGATACTGGAGTCCACTTACCGTTCATGCCTGGATTATCCAACCGACGTTCGTCTACAGCTACACATCATCGCCTTCACCCTCGTCCAGAGACTTACGCCGAACTTCTCCCCTTTAGAGACTGCTTGATTTTATAATTTCTCTAGAGGTGTGAAGATTGCCTCCGATGGATACTTAACTGTGTGAGCGCAGTTTCCGTACGTTGTAAATTGTTTTCTTCCCTGATCATGAGAGCATTGTTGGATTTTGGACTGCACATCTCACTAGTTTGAGTTTTGTAATCATTCGTTGCCACATTTATGATTGACCTGTTGATCACAATTCAAATTGGTCAGCCTTTAGTTTGGGGATGGGGAATCTCAGATGGATAAGCGAGAGTAACGGCATTTTCCCGTTGTCTGAATTCAATTCCAATCGGGCTAGAAAGAACCTATTTCCTCAATTAATTAAAAATATATAAAAATTCCCTCCCCACTCCCTGTCGTTTTAATTTTTGTTGTGTTCACATGGAGAGAATGACGTATGTATCACCTGACGCGTGCACTAGCCCCTAGACTGTGACGGACCGGCTAACTGGGCCTCGGGTTAGATTAGCCCGCACAATGAAAATAACAAGAAAAAACACCAACACCAGCACAGATATATAAACGAAGTGCATTCGCCACAATCCCAATCACTCAACAGCCCCGGCCCACACCAGGGCTCACAGGAGCTAACGTGCGGCCCCCGCCGACAATCGGTCTACAAACGCTCAAGCGGCCCCCGCCGACAATCTCTCTACAAGTGCTCAAGCGGCCCCCGCCGACAATCTCCACACCGGGCCCCCGCCAGTAGAGCACCGAGCCTCAGCTAGCGTCTCTGGGACTCGTACCATGCCGAAGAACCCTGAAAACAACGCAAAGTAACTCATCCGTTCCTTCACTATCAATCCTCATACATCCGCGGTATTTACAATATAGAATGATAACGGAAAAAATCACCACTCACCCGTCTCCCTGGGGTTCAATTGTTCGAGTGTCGCACACAGCTTTCACTCGGCAAATATACAATCAATCGGATCGTCCGCTCACACTTGAACACTCCTCAGTCACTACGTCACCAACTCATGCTAAAATAATCACAGTCAAAACACAATCACATGCACACACCATTCGACACATTCGATTCGTAACAACGCCCCCCCCCCCCTCCCCCTCCCATCAAGCCGAACAAGTTCCTTCAGCTTTTGTAGCTTCACTCCGGCATAATCCGGGACAGCATATCAGCCTCATAATTCCTGCTGCCCTCAATCGGTAGGAGATGGAATCTGTATTCATGTAAGGCCAGTGACCATCGCATTAGCTGCGCATTGGTCGACTTGCTACGGTGTAGGTGGAGAAGAGGACGATGGTCCGTCTGCAACAGGAATCCCCCCCCCCCAGCAGGTACCTGCTGAATTTGTCTACTGCTCACGTGATGGCGAGGCATTCACGTTCGATAGTCGAGTACCTTCGCTCCCGGTCCAAGAGTTTCCGACTGGCGTAGCAAATAGGATGGAACTCCTTGTCGTCCCCAACCTGAAGAAGAACAGCTCCTAACCCAACGTCCGAGGCATCGGTTCTGAGGACAAATTCCTTGGCGAAATCGGGAACGGCAATCACCGGTTGACGGGACAGAATCCCTTTGACCTGGTCGAAAGAGCGCTGGCACTCTGGAGTCCAGACGACTTTATTGGGTCGGCCCTTGCGGGTAAGCTCCGTCAAGGGAGCCACCACCTCCAAGTAATTGGGCACGTACCGGCGGTAGTAACCGCAGACTCCCAGAAAGGAGAGTACCTGCCTTTTGGTGGCTGGAGCTACCAACTGCAGGATCCTCGACACGTGGTGTTGAAGAGGTCGCATCTCCGTGCCAGTCAAGAGATGACCCAGAAATTCTAGCCGCCTGCACCCTGCCTCCATCTTAGTGGGGCGGACCGTCAACCCCTGGGTGGTCAGTCTGCGTGGGACCTCATCCACGTCCGCGAGATGTTGATCCCAAGTGGCTGAAGCCACCAGAATGTCGTCAAAGAAGTTGACGGCCCCCACCTCCTCAAGCCTCAATCGCCGCATTATCCTAGCAATGGTGCTAGGTGCCGTCACCAACCCAAATGGCATACGGGTGAAGTGGAAGAGCCCTTGTGGGGTTTTGAAGGCGGTTTTTTCCCTATCCCCACTAGCAATGGGGATTTGCCAATATCCCTTGGCCAAATCCAGCTTGGTGAAAAACCTTTTGCCCTGAAGGTTTGCAAAGATTTCCTCGGGGTCGGGGATGGGTTCAGCGTCAAAAACCGTGATTTGGTTCAGAGCCCGAAAGTCAATGCAGAATCTCACCGAACCATCCTTTTTGACGATCAGAACTACAGGTAAACTGTAGGAAGAACGAGAGGGTTCGATGACACCCATGCGCAACATCTTGTCTACTTCCCGAGCCACTAGTTTCTCGGACTGGAATGGAAGGGGATATGGCCTTTGGTGTACCCCGCTATCCTCCTTCAGCGAGATCACGTGCTCCATAGCCTTGGAATGACCAGGCAGGTCCGTCAGTGTAGCAGGACCAGCATCTGGGGTAATTGAGCCTTCTGTTTCTCCGTGAGATCGGGAGAAACCTGGACATCCTTGACAGATTCTGTCTGTAGGGCAGCCAGCTAGTGGATTCTAACCTTGGTAACATCATGATCAGGCAAGGCGGAGTTTCCCATGATGACACCAATATAGGCATCGATGAAAGGGGCTGAGTTTCTTTGCAAAAACGTTTTCAGCATATTGATGTGGAAGACTTTCTGACCGGCATTGCCCAAGTCCATCAAGTAGCCACACGTGGCGGTCTTCTTCAACACCGAATATGGGCCGTGCCATTTCAACAACATCTTGTGGTGTGATGTGCGCAGCAAAACTAGGACCTGATCTCCCGATTTGAGTTCACGAGGGTTTGGAAAATTTGGTCTTCTCCACCCTTTCACAAAGAAATGCCTCGGAAAATGATGTCAAATGTTATAGTCTGCAGTGCAAATAAACCAGTCCCAGCTTAAAAGCGTTTAGTTAATGTTCAATTTAGATTGCTGGAAATGATAGAAAGAATTATTGAAAGGGATGGGGGAAAAGACACACACACACACACACACACACACACACACACACACAAACACACACCTCCCTATCAAGCCAAATAGCAACCCCACTCCATATCATCCTTTGAATGAGCAGTAATTTAAAACAGTTAATGAATATAGGGGAGAGGGAGAGAGAGAGGGTGAAAGGGAGTGGTGAGGGAGTGGTGAGGGAGTGGTGAGGGAGTGGTGAAGGAGTGGTGAGGGAGGAAGAATTGATTTAATTTATCACTAAATCTTATTATTGACTTGGTTCATCTTTCCTTAGGATGTATGATCTGAAACAATATATATATATATATATATATATATATATATATATATATATATATATATATATATATATATTCAGTTTAGACTTGGATGCACTATCTCTACCCACAGGAACAGATTTAATGCGATTCGTAACTGTAGGTGTCCATGCTGTGGAGAAGAGGAAGAGGATGAAATACACGTTCTGTTGCAATGTCCAGTGTATGAAGATTTGAGAACAAAATATTTTGGAAATCACACCAATCCCCCAGAGAGACACACTTTTGCTTATTTAATGTCATCAACAGATGCATATATAATAAAAAGTGTAACCTCAATGTTGCAAAGCATTTTAAGACGAAACGAAGAAGCACTGTCAATGGCAAATGTCACTCTTTACTTTAAAAGGGCCTCTGGCCTATCAAATAAAATGTCAATTTTGTCAATTTGATTTGGTTCATGATCACCCAGTTTTCTGCTATGTAATCTGTAATAAATGCAGTGCAAAAAAGAATCAAGAGGGACAACTCTCCCACAAGCTGATAATTTTTTTTTGATGGAGCAGCAGCAATTTCTTCGTAGCTTCTCCACAAAAAGTCCTTTAAATGACACAAGCCAAGCTTATAATTGATCGTTGTGGTCCCTGTGATTCATCCATTGTGCTAAAAGCATACTCACACAGAACAAAACAGGGATGGTCCGAAGGTGAACAACCCTTGAATGTAGATGAAATGCATGTACATGCAGTTGCGGCTCACGCTATTCATAAAGTTTCTATGCAATTTCTTCTTCTTTTTTTCGAAAACCGTACGATCTAAAGTACTTAAAACAATTCTGAGATGAATGCTTTAATTGATCGATACTTTAATTAGGGTGACAATCCTTATCAAGCCCGAATCAAAACGATCTTGCACGACAGTGCATTGTTCGATGTTGGCACCTGAACTCTGGAGAACCGCTGAATCTAAATAAAAACCAATGCCTCCATAAAATGTTGCGCTGAGGCGTGCGGTTGATCAGACTAAAATGAAGTTGACTTGCTTTGAAAGAGGAGACGTCGAGCATTCGCAAGATGTGCTTTTCCTTGCAAAGACAGCTTCAAATCGCCGTTTTTAAAAAAAACTCCTGTAAAGTTTGCAAAGCCAATTTCAAACTTTTTCCCAACCCATTTCTGAAAAACAAACCTTTAACAAGATCATTTTATTTTGTGATAGATAAAAACAACATAAAAGGGAGTTGACGAGATGCCTCTGCAGAGCAAATTGTGCAGAGCAGGTGTAATCAGAGCTGTCAGGCGCTGCGAGCAAACGTGAGTGATATGGCGTATTGCGTACTTGACTTCCGGTGCCACCAACTCCCAGATGTCGGGGCTGATGCCCGCCGGCTTGATGTCAGGCTCTCAGACAGCCGAGAAAAAAGCATGTTAGTTGTACATTTTGTCAGGTTTACTTTACTTTAGTGCCAAGCCGACCCCGGCAACCACCCCCTTTTCAGTTTTAATCGCAGGCTTAGACTGGACCCAGAGGATAGTTATCTTTAACAATGCTTGTTTCAGGTAACATGGCAACAGCAACAAAAAAAGGATAAGTAAGTAGGAACTTTTTTCTTTGTTCAAAGAAATGTTGCCGTTTCGTAAACAGGTGAAAACAATGTTTCGTATACAAAAACACCATTTGCACATTAGAAAACGAAGTGTCGTACACGTAAAATCTGATTGAAGTTGTGATCGATTCTAGTAAAGGATTTATACATTTTAGGTGTGCACTCTGTGTGGTGTGTGTGTGTGTGTGTGTGTTTGTGTGTGTGTGTGTGTGTGTGTGTGTGTGTGTGTGTGTGTGTTTGCGCGCGTGTGTGTTTTCCAGCAGCGAAAGAAAAGCAGGGGGGGGGGGGGGGGGGAGGAGGATCGGCGTCAACATTTAGGGTCGGTCAGGTGATCATAAGCATTTTCTTTTGGGGGGGGGGGGGGGCTTACCATTTGAAATGACTCTTTGTGGAAGGTCCATTTTGTGGATAAGCACAAGTTCTCGGAGGGTTGATGTGATTGTAAAGAAGGAAGAACTCCTTATTAAAATTTTCTGTAAGTTTGTAGGTGTGGACCAGCAAAGAGATGAGCAAGCTTCAAACAAATCTTCTCAAAATCCTGCATCCTCCATCGGTTTGATCAATGGACTTACTGCAAAATTTCTGGCAAGCGTGACTAAACGGGTTCGTGCGAGTAAGGTTGACCACACGGAAGGGGAAAATGTGTGTTGGTCAGGCCACACACCAACATGGGCGGGGCCTACCTCGAAACATTGAACGCCTCATTAGCAACATATCAGTACGGGATGAAGAGAACAATGGAATGTTTCGCCCTTGCTCTTGTGGCTCTATCGACAGAAAGCAAAGGACTGACTTCTGGTGTAATAAGCTGTGTGCTGCTCCTAAGTATCTGACTTCATGACCTATGTTTCTGAGTATGAACTATCAGAACTTGAGTGGAGATACTCATAATCCGACTTCTTGACACAGATGTCAGCGCAAGAAACTGGAAGCAGCTACATAATTATGGTCTGACTGCATGTCCCATTTCCAAGCACTGGTTTTTCCTGACTCATAGTGAACGTAAATTTAGATGTAAGCGTTTCCTGGTTCATAACACAGCAATCGATTTCATAGGTTGGGACATAGATCATTCTGAATTAAGTGGTTGCAGACAACGAGGAAACAAATCAACACAGAAACGTGAAAAGGTCGCTTTATCTACCACACACAGTCTTTCGACTAATATGCCTTTCACATGCAAATGGTAGAGGTACAGTATACGGTGGGTAGCCCAGAAATCTTACTGGAACCTTATTCTTGAAGAGGACTTTTTGGACAGAATGTGGCTACTCTTGCGGTCGGTCGTTACAGCGAGCTTTCCATTTTTCCTTGCTGTCTAGAACATGAGATGCCGTGCGCCGGTCTATAACAATGAAACTTGGCTCAAAAGCCACCACAATCTGAACCCTCCAGGGAAGATTTAGATATTGGCAACAGACTTATCATATGCGCTTGCTGCCCTGTAGATAAGGGTGACGTTGCCATCGGGAATCTGCAGCATGAATGCAAGGTCGAAGAATCACACAAAAACTATGGTTCAGAATTTCAATAAATCCTCTAGGCTAAGTGTTTTCGTATGGTGTTGGAAAAGGGATTTATGGAAAGACTGTATGCCAAGATCACTTCTTGAACAGGTCACGTGACGATTGCACAGTGCACGTGGTGTACTGACCTGCTGCAGTCGACAAGGATGAATGGAAGTGTCGTTTTCAATAAGTGCAGTTATGACAGAAAAGTGCAATAAGGAAGCCATTTACACAGAGACAGCAGGGCACCAGATATACCATGTTAGAAAACTCAGGTCTGCAGATTTGTTTTTCTCCTTTGTGCTGGCTGGCACCAGTCTGTCCCGAGAGATGACATGGAAGTTTGTTTCCCTTTTTTGTGGTTGGACCGAAGCCGTCTCTGTGACTGAATATTTTTTCTGGTGTTCCAGGGGGAAATGCCACAGTGCAGAGACAGCTACGTCGTCTTTGAGCATCCCAGTTTCTGTGCCCTCCACCAACAACGAGATGTGCGCGTAGGAGGCGATCACAAGGAAGAAGGTGCTGTACAGGCGCAATCCCTTTTTCTTGGCCACGGAAGTCAGAGGTCAGTGTTTCAGCGAGGCATCGCAACCAGGGCCTCCGTAGGTTTCAGCAAAGGTTCAGATCTTCCCCTGGGATCTGACCCGCCCTTTGCACTCGACAGAGCCCTAATGATTCGCTTTCGTGGGCGATGGATAGTGTGTGGCTTTTTTGGATTTTGTTTCGGCCCCCACCCCCAACCCTCCACCCCCCGTCACTCTCAGCCCCGTTAGAAACCAGCTTTCACTGACAAAAAATGACTACGCTTTACCAAAAAACACATTATCATTAAAAGTAGACGGGTTTCAGGCCATCTTTGAATACATGAATCCCTAAACTAATTTTACATACGATTTTATCTCTCTCGATCGACTAGACGATTTAATAAGAGCATTAGGGTTGACTATCGTTGATGACAAAAAAAGGAAGATAACCATCACCAGTCATAAATGAAGGTCAAGGTAATCCCTAAATGTGACGTCTGCTACTTCGTTATATGCATGGGTATAAATGCCGACGTTTACTACAGAAATCAAAGCATGACATACAATCCACTCTGCCACAATGATGAATGCACAACAACATTCATTTATTTGAAAATTGACAGCAATCGGCACGTCAGCAACTTCCATGGCTGTAAACTCCGTGGCTCGAAGCATGTTTACCGTGCAAATCCGTGGAGTGACTTCCATTTAATTCAATGTTTAGTAAGAGCCAATCAAATGCGGCCATGAGCGCTGTAGTTTCATTGTTGCTAAGCACAGCAATGGCGCACTCTAGTGTGAAGCAGTTAGAGCGTCTTCTGAGGTGCTCCAGCTGTTGCGCGACCTTGACAGGAAGTTGACCTTTGCCACATGGTGAAACGTCACCAAAGATTGTGTATCAATGAACATTGGCCCTAATGATTCTATTAAGTCATCTCTCGATCCAGAGGGATTAAAGTGAATGTGAAATAATTCGGGGATTCGTGTATCAAAAGAGGGCCTCCAAAACCCTATACTTTTCATAATTATGTGCTTTTTAAGTGAGTAAAAAAGAACAACTAATCAAAACTCCTCCTCTTGCTACATCGTAGCTTAGATGAAGCAGAGAGCAACAGAACGCAGGGATAATTCTCGCGCCGATCGCTCCTGCATGAAAAATAGATGATATCAACGAAGTTCGTGTAGCACGGCTTTCGACAGGCAAAAGCGATCGGCGTCAGTTCCTAGTATTAACGTATGTTTCTTTTTCTCCCCTGCAGTTACTGATGAAGTAAACACATCAATCACACTGCAAGATAATAAACAAAACTGAATTATCAATTTGCTTTTGATTCATGTTGAAAGCAGCAAACCGGATCTTTTTTTATTTTGTCGCTGAAATAGCGGCAAATGTAGGCAAAACCAGCGTGGCAGACCGCCATCAACAGTTACTTTTCCATGCATGTTTAGACTTAGAACCAAACACTCCACATTGTTTAACGTACACGGAGTTCACAAGCTTCTCCGCAGTCGATGGACTTTTTCAAATGACATTACGAGGTTGTTGCAGCTTCATTTCAAACCCCTCGACCTTATCTCGCTGACAATGGATTTTCGAAATGTCACATGCGACTCTCACGAAATTCAATCCAAATAACTTTTTTAAAAAGAGGTTATAACGATTTTCACGTCGTATGTTTCTAGCGCACCTGAACATTTCGCATTTGTACTGCTGTTTCACATCATAGAAGAACAAGTTTTAAAAAATTCACTTGTGAAAAGTAAAATTCTGAAAAAAACTATTAAAGGCCAGACACAAAAAATTAAACCAGACTTGTCGCGAGATGTCAGAGGAAGTTGAGAATTTCAAATAGCGACAACTGCAGATCAATTATCACTTACTAGCTTGATTACCGGTGTCCTAAATAATCTTGGGATGCTAAGTTTGCTTGATTCCATCTGTTCAGGAGCTCTATGATCTTCAGGAGGCGGAGTTTCAACGGATTTTTGAAAATTAAGATGAAATCTCTTGGCTCCTAGATAAGATATTCGAAAATAGTTTTGCTTTGCTTACTCCCATGAGTTCTGCTTGCTCATTGGAATGACGCTCATTTCACTGTATACGTGTCCACCTCGACCTCTGGCACACTGACAGAAGATGTCGGCTTCCAACCGTGTAATGTCCACAGGCCAAACGCCTAGATCGTCAAACCTCACGTTTTCCAGTCACATTCAGCGTTTTCCAGTAAAACCCCACGTTTTCCAGTCAAACTTCACGTTTTCCAGTCAAACTCCACGTTTTCCAGTCAAACCCCACGTTTTCAAGTCAAACCCAACGTTTTCTAATCAAACCCCACGTTTTCCAGTCAAATTCAGCGTTTTCCAGTCAAACCCCACGTTTTCAAGTCAAACTTTACGTTTTCCAGCCAAATTCAGCGTTTTCCAGTCAAACCCCACCTTTTCCAGTCAAACCCCACGTTTTCCAGTCAAACCTTGCGTTTTCTAGTCAAATTCAGCGTTTTCCACCCAAACCCCACGTTTTCCAGTCAAACCCCACGTTTTCCAGTCAAACCCCACGTTTTCCAGTCAAACCCCACGTTTTCCAGTCAAACCCCACGTTTTCCAGTCAAACCCCACGTTTTCCAGCCAAACCCCACGTTTTCCAGTCAAACCCTACGTTTTTCAGCCAAACCCCACGTTTTCCAGTCAAACTTCACGTTTTCCAGTCAAACCCCACGTTTTCCAGTCAAACCCCACGTTTTCCAGTCAATTTCCACGTTTTCCAGTCAAACCCCACGTTTTCTAGTCAAATTCAGCGTTTTCCAGTCAAACCCAACGTTCTCCAGTCAAATTCTGCATTCTGCAGTCAAACCCTACGTTTTCCAGTCAAACTCCACGTTTTCCAGTCAAACTCCACGTTTTCCAGTCAAACCCCACGTTTTCCAGCCAAACCCCACGTTTTCCAGTCAAACTTCACGTTTTCCAGTCAAACCCCACGTTTTCCAGTCAAACCCCACGTTTTCCAGTCAATTTCCACGTTTTCCAGTCAAACCCCACGTTTTCTAGTCAAATTCAGCGTTTTCCAGTCAAACCCAACGTTCTCCAGTCAAATTCTGCATTCTGCAGTCAAACCCTACGTTTTCCAGTCAAACTCCACGTTTTCCAGTCAAACTCCACGTTTTCCAGTCAAACCCCACGTTTTCCAGTCAAACCCCACGTTTTCTAGTCAAATTCAGCGTTTTCCAGTCAAACTCCACGTTTTCCAGCCAAACCCCACTTTTTTCCAAGTCAAACCCCACGTTTTCCAGTCAAATTCAGCGTTTTCCAGTCAAACCCCACGTTTTCCAGTCAAACCCCACGTTTTCCAGTCAAACCCCACGTTTTCCAGTCAAACCCCACGTGTTCCAGTCAAACCCCACGTTTTCCAGTCAAACCCCACGTTTTCCAGTCAAACCACACGTTTTCCAGCCAAACCCCACGTTTTCCAGTCAAACCCCACGTTTTCCACCCAAACCCCACGTTTTCCAGTCAAACTTCACGTTTTCCAGTCAAACCCCACGTTTTCCAGTCAAACCACACGTTTTCCAGCCAAACCCCACGTTTTCCAGTCAAACCCCACGTTTTCCAGTCAAACCACACGTTTTCCAGCCAAACCCCACGTTTTCCAGTCAAACCACACGTTTTCCAACCAAACCCCACGTTTTCCAGTCAAACTCTACGTTTTCCAGTCAAACCCCACGTTTTCCAGTCAAACCCCACGTTTTCCAGTCAAACCCCACCATTTCCAGTCAAACCCAACGTTCTCCAGTCAAACCCCACGTTTTCCAGTCAAACCCCACGTTTTCCAGTCAAACTTCACGTTTTCCAGTCAAACCCCACGTTTTCCAGTCAAACCCCACGTTTTCCAGTCAAACCCCACGTTTTCCAGTCAAACTTCACGTTTTCCAGTCAAACCCCACGTTTTCCAGTCAAACCCCACGTTTTCCAGTCAAACTTCACGTTTTCCAGTCAAACCCAACGTTTTCCAGTCAAACCCCACGTTTTCCAGTCAAACCCCACGTTTTCCAGTCAAACATCACGTCTTCCAGTCAAACCCCACGTTTTCCAGTCAAACCCCACGTTTTCCAGTCAAACATCACGTCTTCCAGTCAAACCCCACGTTTTCCAGTCAAACCCCACGTTTCCAGTCAAACCCCACGTTTTCCAGTCAAACCCCACGTTTTCCAGTCAAACTTTACGTTTTCCAGTCAAACCCCACGTTTTCCAGTCAAACCCAACGTTTTCCAGTCAAACTTCACGTTTTCCAGTCAAACCCCACGTTTTCCAGTCAAACTCCACGTTTTCCAGTCAAACTTCACGTTTTCCAGTCAAACCCCACGTTTTCCAGTCAAACCCCACGTTTTCCAGTCAAACCCCACGTTTTCCAGTCAAACTTCACGTTTTCCAGTCAAACCCCACCATTTCCAGTCAAACCCCACGTTTTTCAGTCAAACTTCACGTTTTCCAGTCAAACCCCACGTTTTCAAGTCAAACTTCACGTTTTCCAGTCAAACCCCACGTTTTCCAGTCAAACTTCACGTTTTCCAGTCAAACCCCACGTTTTCAAGTCAAACTTCACGTTTTCCAGTCAAACCCCACGTTTTGAAGTCAAACTTCACGTTTTCCAGTCAAACCCCACGTTTTCCAGTCAAACCCCACCATTTCCAGTCATACTTCACGTTTTCCAGTCAAACACCACGTTTTCTAGTCAAACCCCACGTTTTCCAGTCAAACCCCACCATTTCCAGTCAAACTTCACGTTTTCCAGTCAAACCCCACGTTTTCCAGTCAAACCCCACGTTTTCCAGTTAAACCCCACCATTTCCAGTCAAACTTCACGTTTTCCAGTCAAACCCCACGTTTTCAAGTCAAACTTCACGTTTTCCAGTCAAACCCCACGTTTTCCAGTCAAACCCAACGTTCTCCAGTCAAATTCAGCGTTTTCCAGTCAAACCCCACGTTTTTCAGTCAAACTTTACGTTTTCCAGTCAAACCCCACGTTTTGAAGTCAAACTTCACGTTTTCCAGTCAAACCCCACGTTTTCCAGTCAAACTTCACGTTTTCCAGTCAAACCCCACGTTTTCAAGTCAAACTTCACGTTTTCCAGTCAAACCCCACGTTTTCAAGTCAAACTTCACGTTTTCCAGTCAAACCCCACGTTTTCCAGTCAAACCCCACCATTTCCAGTCATACTTCACGTTTTCCAGTCAAACCCCACGTTTTCTAGTCAAACCCCACGTTTTCCAGTCAAACCCCACCATTTCCAGTCAAACTTCACGTTTTCCAGTCAAACCCCACGTTTTCAAGTCAAACCCCACGTTTTCCAGTTAAACCCCACCATTTCCAGTCAAACTCCACGTTTTCCAGTCAAACCCCACGTTTTCCAGTCCAACCCCACGTTTTCCAGTCAAACCCCACGTTTTCCAGTCAAACCCCACGTTTTCCAGTCAAACCACACGTGTTCCAGTCAAACCCCACGTTTTCCAGTCAAACCCCACGTTTTCCAGTCAAACCCAACGTTTTCCAGTCAAACCCCACGTTTTCCAGTCAAACCCCACGTTTTCCAGTCAAACCCCACGTTTTCCAGTCAAACCCCACGTTTTCCAGTCAAACATCACGTCTTCCAGTCAAACCCCACGTTTTCCAGTCAAACCCCACGTTTTCCAGTCAAACATCACGTCTTCCAGTCAAACCCCACGTTTTCCAGTCAAACCCCACGTTTCCAGTCAAACCCCACGTTTTCCAGTCAAACTTTACGTTTTCCAGTCAAACCCCACGTTTTCCAGTCAAACCCCACGTTTTCCAGTCAAACTTCACGTTTTCCAGTCAAACCCCACGTTTTCCAGTCAAACTCCACGTTTTCCAGTCAAACATCACGTCTTCCAGTCAAACCCCACCATTTCCAGTCAAACCCCACGTTTTCCAGTCAAACTCCACGTTTTCCAGCCAAACCCCACGTTTTCCAGTCAAACTTCACGTTTTCCAGTCAAACCCCACGTTTTCCAGTCAAACCCCACGTTTTCCAGTCAAACCCCACGTTTTCCAGTCAAACTCCACGTTTTCCAGCCAAACCCCACGTTTTCCAGTCAAACTTCACGTTTTCCAGTCAAACCACGTTTTCCAGTCAAACCCCACGTTTTCCTGTCAAACCCCACGTTTTCCACCCAAACCCCACGTTTTCCAGTCAAACATCACGTCTTCCAGTCAAACCCCACCATTTCCAGTCAAACCCCACGTTTTCCAGTCAAACCCCACGTTTTCCAGTCAAACTCCACGTTTTCCAGCCAAACCCCACGTTTTCCAGTCAAACTTCACGTTTTCCAGTCAAACTTCACGTTTTCCAGTCAAACCCCACGTTTTCCTGTCAAACCCCACGTTTTCCACCCAAACCCCACGTTTTCCAGTCAAACATCACGTCTTCCAGTCAAACCCCACCATTTCCAGTCAAACCCCACGTTTTCCAGTCAAACTCCACGTTTTCCAGCCAAACCCCACGTTTTCCAGTCAAACTCCACGTTTTCCACCCAAACCCCACGTTTTCCAGTCAAACTCCACGTTTTCCAGCCAAACCCCACGTTTTCCAGTCAAACCCCACGTTTTCCAGTCAAACCACGTTTTCCAGTCAAACCCCACGTTTTCCAGTCAAACCCCACGTTTTCCAGTCAAACCCCACGTTTTCCAGTCAAACCCCACGTTTTCCAGGCAAATCCTATGTTTTCCAGTCAAACCACACGTTTTCCAGTCAAATTCAGCGTTATTTCAAGTAGTGTTCAATCTACCTTCATGTCCGTCCATACTTTGTTATGACAAACCCCTTTGGGAAAAAAGGTAATTTTTAAAATAATTTGTTTGTTTGATTAGTCTGAGTGGATGGCGCATTCTATAAGAAATATTCATAATAGTCTCTTGATTCATGAACCAGAGGCAAGTTGATTGCTGAGCATGAATGTTATTTAACAAGTTACGGCTGTTGTTATTATTGCCATCTGGTTCAACTTTGTAATCATTTCACCCGCGAATTTCTTAAGTATTTACTCTCTTACTAAGGCATATTTTGCAACACTAAATTGAAGTCTCCGAGTCTTTTAAGCTCAATACTTGATCAGACTGATAAAAGAAAACATCTGAAACGTTTGATCTCGCGGAGTTCACGGGCACGTGAGATAAATTGCTGTTGCAATTTCCTCAGATTATTACTGATGTGTTTGCAGTGTAATGGTGAACTGCCGAGTTCACGAGCATGTAAGTTAAATTGCTGTTTTTGCTATTTCCTCATATTATTACTGCCGTGTTTGCAGTGCAGTGGTGACCTGCCAAGTTCACAGGCAAGTGGGATAAACTGCTGTTGTTGCAATTCCTGCTGTGTTGGTACTTGCGGAAATGTTGTATTAAGTTATTGTTTTGTTTTAAAATACATATCTTCTTAAAATTTCTACACTTGTGTCGGCTTGTTTATCAGTTCTTAGACCTCGGGCAATCCGGGTCATAACAATCATCAAAAAGGCTAATGCTATAAATCAAAGGATAGTTTATTCTTGCCTCACAATGCTCTTCAATTCACGTCTTACACATAATGACAATTACACACACCAGCTAAGCACTTGCTAAATATTTTCAGAATGTTATAAGCTTTTTTTTAAAAACCAAGCATCCAGGTTCTCTGTCATAGGATTGATGCTCACAATTTACATGACTAAGAAATATATAGTGTCTTTGGTCAGACGTTTAACAACTTTTTGTGTGTGTTCATGTATTCAAAAGAAAGGGATATAACAAATCGCTTAAAAACACAGGGCGAGCACAGATGCAAATTTTCGACTTAAAAGTCTTCTTCAGGCATAAAACAAACACAACTGAACTGTACAGGGTAAAATGTCCACTGAGCAGGGATACTTACATTACTCAGTGGATGACGAGTTTTATGTTCCATAAAATCGTGAAACTTATGAGAGTAAAATCAGCTCACGGTTACCACATAATGCAGGGAAGAGTTAGAGAAGTAGAGGGAGGGGGGGAGGGAGAGGGGTTGGGTGGGTAAAAAGAGGTAGGAGAAAGTGGGGGGCGGAAGCGAAGCGGTGGTGTATGCGTGTGTATGCGCGTGTACGTGATTGTGTGTGAAAGAAGAAAAAGAAGTAGAGATTTGAAAGAGGGATGTCAAATGGTTAAACAACTCACATTAAAATAAGCTTAGTACATACCGTATGCTTAAGAGGCGGGATAGTTCCTTCGATAAAAGAAAGCTAGAATGCGGAAACAAGGATGATATTGTTACATCTACTATTGTACATTCTTTGGAACAAAAGAGCAAATAAATAGATAAATAGATCAACGGTAAAACCTCGATGAGTGTCTATGTGAATAAAAACAGAATAAGTTAAAAGTAGATGCAGCAAATTAAAATTTCGTTCAAACCAAGAGGTTTTTTGGTACCCAGTTTGTGGATCCCATAGGTCTCCATCTCTTTCCTCGCATTTGTGTCATGTTTAAAAAGTTTCCATACCCCTCGCACCCGCACATCCTGAACGGAATGATTTGGTGAATTAAAGTGATGTGTCACGGATTTGTCTCGATTATGGCGTATGTCTGCGAGGTGTTCTGAAAAGCGAGTGTTGAGACTACGGCCAGTCTCTCCCACATATTTTTGGAGCATTTGTGACATGTAATTGCATATACTAAATCTGTGGAGTGACATGTGAAGTATTTTGTTATGTGCATGTTTCCTTTGGGGCCTTGGATGTGGATGGAGCTATGCAGAAATGGGAAGGTCTTGCAGCTAGTGAGGTTGCAGGGGTGAGTGCCAGGCGGGGGTTGGGCGGGGCCTGATAGGGAGGACCGGACGAGTATATCTCTGAGGTTAATACCTCGTACATAAAAGGATCGGGGAGAAGAAGGGAGGAGAGGGGGAGGGGGGGAGGAGAGGGGGAGGGGGGGGAGGGGGAGGGGGGGGAGAGGGGGAGGGGGGGAGGAGAGGGGGAGGGGGGGGGAGGAGAGGGGGAGGGGGGGAGGAGAGGGGGAGGGGGGCATTGGAAGGACAGATGGAAAAGTAAATCAGAAAGAGAGGATGGGAGGAGGACCCCTTTTCCTATTCTACTCTTACGGACATAAATCTTTTTCCTGAAATATCAGTGAAAACGGGAGCAGTTCTTTCATTAGCTCACAAAAGATTTCATATGAGTGTTTAAAAAAAGCATTTTACAATCATATCGTTCCTCATAAAAAAATGTTTTGAGCGTAACGATATTCTGCAATCTCATCTCGGTAAGAATTGGGTACAGAATAAACACAATGGTACACACTTTTTTTTCTTTCGAGGGGTGGGGGAGAGTGAGGGGGAAGGGGGGGGGGCTATAAGAAACTGATTTCTGTTCATCACTTCCTTGACAACTCCGCGCACAGAACATGTGTGACCTCCTGTAGTGTTTCTAGAACACTCTCTCTTTATCAAGCATTGATACTGAGGTATGGACAACTCTTCAATCGCGGAAAGAGTTTATTAAATCCGCTTTGAATATTGTCCTACA
>JAWQFJ010027088.1:135000-152500 GCA_034096865.1 Theodoxus fluviatilis
CCACACACACACGCACAATAGCGGCTTCAGAAATATTGGAAAATCAGTCGCCATGTAATTATATGATGCCTTAAAGAGAAGGCGTGAGGCCACGGAAAATGTAGGCCTAACTGCCGATGTGGTAAACATCTAATCATTGGGCAAGGCCGTAGGTCTAACAAATAAACTAGTTTGTTCGTTTGTTCGCTAGTTATTTCTGTCTCTTCCCCCCCCCCCCCCCCCCCCCCAACCCACCACTTTTTAGCACCTTATTTTCCCTGGGTATATAAAAGTATTATACCGCTGGATGGTTCCTCTGTTTCTCACAGCTTTGACTTGTGTAGAAACGTATGATCATGGTATGCTTAATAGTTACACATTTTTCTTCAGACCTGTGCAAGCATTCCTGAGACGCTGGAATTTTGACAGTGGCAATAGGTAGTTGAAATGTAGGTAAAAGATGAACCGCCGGATTCCAGAAGACAAATATAGTATGAACAACCTATCAGCTAGCATATGCTATCAAGGAAAGTAGTTATAATTAATAACGTGAAATTCGTTTATAGTTACTTAAACGAAAATGGGCACAAATGTACAGTCAATTAGCAAGAAATTTAGTAATTCATGAAAAAGTTTAATAAGGTGCAAAACACGATTAGTAAAGGTGAAACTTTTTCAAAATTTTTAATATTTCTGAGATAAAAGTATCACATTTCAATGAGTTGGGAAAATGTCTTTCATGAAAGTTGTATATATTGCACTAAACAATAAGAATGAAAACTTGCTATGACATCTTTACTTCTTCGCTAATTTCTTTAGAATGTAAGAATTTTAAAGTGTACAATATGACGTGCTCCCCTGCAATAAAGCGAAGGTCTGGACTTTCCGTCAAAATGTGATTTACAGTGAACCAGTAATCATTAGAACGACACTCTGGTAGATGCTCAGACGTTAGCACTGTGTTTCAAAAGTATGACTCTTTCTTTCAAGAGGCAGCACATTTTAAGTTTTGTCTTTTTCGACACTATATGTCATATTGGCCACATAATAAATGAACGAACGAACGAACGAATGAATGACCTTTTACGGCCTGTCAGCTTTGATGGGCTATACAGAGGACCATTGGCTACAAAATCATTAGAGCTGGTCAGGGTAAGAGAGGGTCAAGTTTGGTCAGGAGATGTCCAGGGTGACTGAAGTAGAAACGCACCGAATACCTGTGAAAACGCCTGCAACTGCTAAAACATTTGTAGCATGGGCACTAGCTGAACAGTTTGTGCAGCAATGGTTGAAAACGTTTGCGTATACGTAGGCTTAAGAGACCCTCACAAGTGAACACATTTCTGGCAACGATGTTGTTTCCATTGGTTACATTGCGTCTGCAAGTCGTGAGCAACATTTTGGGCATGCTCAAAAGTAGAAATATTCTGGCAACTCTGCCGTTTCCATTAGAAATATCGCGCTTGCAAGTCCCAAGAGTAATGTTCTGTCAAATTGCCGTCAAACGGGGACGAGTTCTATTATTTCATGTCCATCGGTTATTTCCTCCAACAACCAGTCTGATGAATTCTTGTTTGTGACATAGCAGTAGAGTTGTGTCCAGCCAGATGTCCTAATGGCGGCTTACCCTCCCTTGATTAGAAACTGTTGTGGCTTCTGCTACTTCATGTGTCAATTGTAGAATGTCCTGACGTCTACATGTGAGTTTCTTGTACAGTTCTTCATATCTATGATGTGTGAAGTTTATTGCGAAAAACCTGTTGTCGTCACAAGATTCGCAGCTGACTCAGTCGAATTCAGTGGAAATTAGATAATGCCCGTGTAGAACGACTGGGCGGAGAGCGGAGTTAATAGCCAGTCATAGTGCATCCTCCACGAACTTCGCATTGGTATACTTCGTATCTAAATGAGGGTGCGCGCGCATCACAAGAAAGTGACGAATTAATGCGCATGCGTAGAGGTCACGACAAGAGGTGAACTCGCCAACTATTTGCAAATTTCAATGGCCGACGTGTTGCCGGTTCGCTCACAAAACGCTCTATTTCGGGATACTAGCAACCTATCCAAAGAAAATATAAGCCATGCACAGCATTAATTTATCAAAGGTGTATGTTGAATGCATTAATAGATCGTGAAAGCTCCTACAGTTTACACATCGAATGGAGGTCAACGCATCCACGCCGAAGCATGTGTTGCCATCGTTTGTGTTGACGTGATTTTACGCTCTCGTCACTTTCTTGTGATGCGCGCGCACCATCATTTAGATACGAAGTATACCAATGCGAAGTTCGTGGAGGACGCACTATGACTGGCTAATAATAGATCTGGGATGCAATTTCACACCAATGAGTGTTTTTCCTGTTTTGTTTGTGGGGAACGGGTTGGTTGGCGAGTTGTTAATCGAAAGGAGTATGCCTACCACACTATTACTTTGTGCACGATGTTACAGGGAAAGTTTGAAAGGCATCAGTCAACACACCAAGGCTAGTGCGATACACGTTGCCTGGTGGTATCGTTGCTAACTACCACGTGACTGTCCCATGTTTATCATCCGGCCAATGTCCTCGTCTGTTGTTGTTATTTTCTCTCCAGTTTTCATTTAGCTGTTTTACCAGAAACAAAGAAATGCTCTGTCCTTTCAACAAGGCAGGATGGATGGATGGATAGATGGTGTTTTACGGCCTATTAGCCTTTGTAAGCTATGTAAGGCCATAAACACGAAAATCACTTGAACAGTATAGAGTAAACAGAAATCAAGTCACGGTGTCCCTAGTTATTCACCTCTTACGAATCGGGTAGGGAGACACAGTGCGTCAATTCTTACCCCAAACTCACAGGGGGATCCTTTCAACAAAACGTGCCACGTGTGAGGTGGCATTGAGACTATTTCACACAGTTCTCTAGTGTAGGAAAAGGACACAACTGTAAAGGTCATCGAGAATATTTTTTTAAACAGTTTTTGTGCCTTCCAGAGTTGTGCTGACAAGATTGAAATAAACTATTTAGATTTTTTTGCAGGGGAAAAGTGAATCATATTAGAAAACAGCTGCAATCGATTGATCCCATAAACACAATTTTGAACTGAAGGGCGTTTTAAAAACGAACAGCCTTACAGTGTTTTCGCTTGCTTGCGCGATGTGTGAATGTACTCGCACCGAAAGAGTGACACAATCACATTAATTGGAATGACAAAGATATCGATCGCGCTGAAGTTGCTAGGAGCAGAACTTTTCGAACACATGTTCAGGAGAGGACAAAGAAAAACATCGTCAGAAAAAAGAAAAAAACCGACATCGCAAAGGTTTTCAAAAACAGAAACTGACTGAACACTTGAATCGCAATGAAAAGAGGAAACCAGAGGGCAGGAGGATAGAGGCTAATGCAATGGGCTGAAGAAACGGTTAGCCTTCCACTGATGGGCTACACCAGTGGACTCGTCCGGGGAGAGGGGTGCAGACCCCGCTCTGCTGGCGGGTCACAGCTTCTGATTCGCCTGCGTTTTAACATTGGCGTTTATGCTCGAAACAGGGCCGAATCGCTTTGACGACTACTGCAAATATGATATGTATCGTAACCCAATTTAGTTGAAAGCGCATTTTCTTCACCAGTATGTCAATTATTCACTCTTTATTGTCACTGAGTGTGCACTGAATAGCCGTTCGAGATTGCGTATGTGAGCTAGCGATCACGTATTAATTCGGTTGTCATTCTGTGAGGGAGTCACTGCAAATTAAACGACCAACATCGCACCCCTCTCCTCGGACAAGTCCACTAGTGTGGCCCATCAGTGTCTTTCTCTGTCTTTCTCTCTCTCTCTCTCTCTCTCTCTCTCTCTCTCTCTCTCTCTCTCTCTCTGGGGACTCTCTGGTTGCACTCGTCGTGTGCGGACGTGTTAGGCTGAGCTCCGCAGTTTTGGACTGTTGTCTCGAGACGGTGTCTTCCAGTGAAGTGTTTCAGCGGTCAAGGTGATGTGAAAAGCTTTCTTTGATTGTAACATTGGGGGTGAGTCTGTTGTTGACGTCTTTCCGGAGTAATTAAGTGACTTTTTTTGGATGTGAGATACAGTTGTGCTGAACTGAGTGAACAGTGTTCGCGTCAACCATGGGTGTTGATGCTGAGACCTATCGACGCCGAATCGGTGTGTTTGCTGCTTGCGGGAAGTCGCGTCAACGTCGCAAGGTATGTGCAGCGTACAACCCTGAGTCTGATTGGGATTTCTGGACTGACTTTTCCGCCCGTCTTATGATCTGCACTGTTGGACTCTGCATGATGTATGGGTACGCCATGTTGGGACAGGCTCTATGCCTTTCGAACTGTGTTTCGACTTTGGTGTTGGCGGTGTATGACGGAAACATGCACGCTAATGCGTCGCATGAGGCTACTCTCCAGGCGATCACCTCAATGTACACCTTCGATCGATCTGGAATTTTGCTTTTGAGCAATGACATCGAGCGCCAACCCGGGCCTGTTGAAGCAGACGAGGTACAGAGAATCGTTGATGGGGCTGTGAAAGCTATTGTGGAACAGATGTCTGGCATAGCTACAGAAGTGAGAAATATGCAGGTCAAGCTGACTGATATTAGTGACAGAATAGGAAACATAGAGAGGGAAATAGGAAAAGTTCAGGACCAAGTCAAAGATCATGAAGAAGAAATTGACCTCATAGTGAATGAACTGAAAAGAACGAATGAAGCGCTTCGTGAGGTCGAATGCAGAGTGGAAGATCGTGACATTCGTGACCGCCGTGACAACATCCTACTTTACGGCGTACCGGAGGAAGAGGGCGGGAAGCACGAGGACTGCGAAGCTACATTCACGGAGGTCGTGAATTCTGTGCTGTCTACGCCAATAGCCGTGACCGACATCGTGCGGGCGCATAGGTTGGGCAGACGTACACCTGACAAGACCAGACCACTCATCGCTCGCGTGCTTCGATCTGTGACGAAGATAGAGATCTTGCAGAAGCGCAACGAACTCCGAGAGAGGAAGATTGGAGTATCTGGCGACCTTACACCGAGACAACGCCAGGAGATGCAGCAGGCGAGGGAGAAGGGACTTTTCGCCTTTTTTAAGGGTGGCGTCCTCCACACTGAGGCACGACGGCAACCGAGGATGGACAGGACGGACAGACCGCACACCCGTTCCTACGCCAGAGCCGCAGCCAGCGACCACACTGCCAGATAGGAAGCAGGCCGAAGCCCAGCCAACTGCCCTGAGGTCTGTGCCGAGTCTGTCTCTGGTTCCAATTCCTTTTTTTTCTTATCATGGAACGTAGATGGATTATGGTCCAAATTTGATGATCCGGACTTTTTCAGAAATTTGGAGAAGTTTTCTTTTGTTTGTCTCTGCGAAACGTTCGCCCAGTATTTTGATCCTGCTTTGTGTTTAGCGTCTTTCGATGCGTACATTGCCCCTGCAAAAAAATTGTCAGCTCGAGGAAGGCCCTCAGGAGGGGTTCTTTGTTTAGTGAAGAAAAAGCTGCGAAAGTATATTAGCCAAATACATTGTTCTTTTGACAACATCGTGGTTTTTAAAATGCAAAGGTCACTGTTCCGTATGGATAAGGATATCTTGGTTTTTTGTACGTATGTACCACCCTCTGGCTCCCCATACTATGAAACTGCGGACGATTCGAATGGTATACGACTACTAGAGAAATGCGTGCTAGATATCTGTAGTAAGCACGAAGATTGTGCACTTTTGCTGTGTGGAGACTTTAACGCTAGAACAGCGAATTTTAACACAATTGACTGTGAAAACATTTTCGATGTTAGAACAGATATTCTGGCGGAGACGCGATCTTCCAGTGACAACGTCGTTAACGGATATGGTCATTCTTTGCTGTCCTTCTGTAATGCCTTTGGTTTGTCAATTTTGAATGGCTCGGTAGACGGACCACTATCGGGTATGTTTACATTTGTCTCATCGAGCGGAAGCAGTGTTATAGACTACTTCATAGTCTCTAGGGATTTACACAAACTGTGTCGGTCTTTAAATATTGTAGAGACTGTTGTCTCTCCCCATATGTGCTTAGAATTGTGTTTGTGCGCCTGTATATCCAGCCCCTGTAATGAAAATCCTGCATTGTCATACAGTTGGATTGCCTGGGATGAAGTTTTTGTAGATGAATATGTGGAAAATTATGATAGGATTATGAGAGATGACAAAGTTGATGAGTACATGTTGGGTCCATCAATTAATGTGGATGTTGCGACAGATACTTTGACCTCATGCTATGTACAGGCGGCAGATTTTATGCGGAAAACTGTAAACAGACAACGGAGAAATTGTAACTCGGAATTGCGGTGGTTTGACAAAGAGTGCCATATAGCTAGGAAAAAGAGCAGAAAATTGTTGCGGAGATACTTACATTCTCGACAGACTGAAGATAGATTTCGGTATTTGAAAAGCAGGCAGGAGTACAAACTTTTAGTTAGGACAAAGAAGCAAGTATTTGCAGATTTCTTGAGTTCCTTTTTAAACAATAATATCAATGATAGTGTCAATTTTTGGAAAGCATGTAGACGAATATCATGTAAGACATACGTGGAGAATAACATATCGATGGAAGCATGGCACACACATTTTGCTAATTTATTTGCAGTTCAGTGTGCTTCCAGAACCGACTTTGTACATCAATATCCAATTCCTGTGCTTGATGATTATTGCATGCTTAATGCTCCTATAACTACCAGTGAAATCACTAATGCGTTGGCTCAATTAAAAACTGGTAAAGCGTGCGGCCCAGACGAAATTATCGGTGACATGCTGAAGTCCACAAAAAATTCCTGCTTGACTCACTTGTTACGACTCTTTAATGAAATTTTTGATAAAGGGGCCTTCCCCATATCCTGGTCCAAATCATTTATTGTACCATTATTCAAATGTGGTGACAAAGAGTCACCTGACAATTATCGTGGCATTGCATTAACCAGTGTTTTTGGTAAGGTGTTTGCTCATATATTGAATGGCAGATTACAAAACTGGGCAGATGAACATTGGACTGTTGCGAGAAGAACAGGCGGGCTTTAGGAAGGGATATTCCACTGTGGACAGCATGTTTGTTTTGTGTAACATCATTAAGAAGCGTCTAGTTGCACGTAAGAAATTGTACTTGGGGTTTATCGATTTTAAAAAGGCATTTGACACGGTCAATAGGCAGGTTTTGTGGTCAATACTGGAAAGGAATGGAATTAGGGGGAAATTACTGCATGCTTTGAAGGAAATGTACAAATTCGTGCAGTATTGCGTAAGAGGAAGTCGGGGTCAAGGTCAGTCTCAGTTTTTCGACAGTTTTGTGGGGTTGAAGCAGGGATGTAAATTAAGTCCACTTTTGTTCTCATACTTCATTAACTCTCTTGCTGACGAGGTCATTGACAACGCTAAACACGGAATCCAGCTCATACCAAACACGCCAGACATATGTATTCTTTTGTTTGCGGATGATATAGTTCTTTTGTCTGACACTGTGATCGGCCTGCAGAACCAGTTAAACGTCCTTAAAAAGGCTGCAGATAGACTAGGACTAGTGGTGAATACCCAGAAGTCGAAAGTGATGATAAATCGACTAGGGGGTCATGTGGCAACCCATGAAAAGTGGTACTTGGGTGATGAACAGCTGGAGATTGTAAACGAGTACAAGTACTTGGGAAATGTGATAACAACCAAACTAGCATCCATTAGTACCCAAGTCGATCTTGCAAACAGAGCAAAGGCAGGACTTGCTCTACTACATAGATCACTAAAGAAAGTCCCGCACATTACTCCCGATGTATATTTCAAATTGTTCGATGCTCAGATCCAACCAATTTTGCTGTATGGAGCTGAAGTGTGGGGTATTGATGATTGTAGCAAAATAGAAAGTGTCCACTTGTTAGCCTTGAAATATTTCTTGAATGTTTCATCTCGCACCCCAAATATGATGGCATATGGTGAGACGGGTCGTTATCCTTTATATGTGAATGCCACAATTAGGTGTGTAAAATACTGGTTGAAAATCATGAGTATGGAGGAATACAGACTTCCTCGTCGAGTATATGAGATGATGCAACGTAGTGGACATGTTTCACCATGGTCTTCTGGTATCAAGAAAATTTTATTCGAACATGATTTTGGACACGTATGGGATCGACAAACTGTTGCAAACGAGCGCTCATTTCTGAATATGCTAAAAGAAAAGTTAGTGAATAAGTTTCGTCGGGAATGGCAAACAAAACTAGAAGAAAGTAGTAGATTTGTATTGTACAGGGAGATAAAAAAGGTACTCGAGCCAGAATGTTATCTGCATGCCATTGACAAGAAGGCATTCAAGAATGTATACGCGCGCTTTCGTATGGGTATTAGCGATTTGTTTACTCATAGATTCAGATACAGTTCTGGGCCATCACAAACCCTCTGTCCATTATGTAGAGAGAAAGATGAGGATGAAATTCACTTTGTTTTGGAATGTCCTGCTTTGTCTGATATTCGTCAGCAATATATCATGGTATATCTTGAAGGAAGCCCTCGGAATGATCTTGTCACCCTGTTTTCAGCAGAGAGTCCATCTGTGGTCAGACCAGTAAGTGTTTTCTTGCTGAAGGCTTTCAAGAGAAGATCCGAGGCACTAGACTCTGTCGAATCAGACAGTTTCTACATTGATTAGCTGGTTACTGGTAACACTGTCTCGGGACTGTAATTGACTTGAACCTGTAATATAATTGTGCTACGAGATACTGTAAACTCCTTTGAAATGGGCCGGTGGCCTGATCAAATAAACTTTTCGTTCGTTCGTTCGTTCGTTCGTTCTCTCTCTCTCTCTCTCTCTCTCTCTCTCTCTCTCTCTCTCTCTTCTCTCTCTCATTGTCTCTTTCTCTCTCTCTCGGTGTGTCTCTCTCTATGTCTATCTGTCTCTCTCTTTTTGTTGTTATTTCTCTCTCTTTGTCTCTCTCTCTATCACTCTTTTTGTTTGTCTGTCTGTCGGTCGGTCGGTCCGTCTCTCTCTTTCTCTCTCTCTTTCTCTCTCTCTCTTTCTCTCTCTCTCTCTCTCTCTCTTTCTGTCTTTGTCTCACTCTCTCTGTCTTTGTCTCACTCTCTCTTTGTCTCTCTCTCAGTCTGTCTGTCTGTCTGTCTGTGTGTGAGTCTGTCTGTCTCTGTGTGTGTCTGTGTGTCTGTCTGTCTGTGTGTCTGTCTGTGTGTCTGTCTGTCTGTGTGTCTGTCTGTCTGTGTCTGTCTGTCTGTGTGCCTGTCTGTATGTGTGTTTGTCTGTGTCTGTGTGTCTGTCTGTGTGTCTATCTGTATGTATGTCTGTCTGTATGTGTGTCTGCCTGTCTGTGTGTCTGTCTGTATGTGTGTCTGTCTGTCTGTGTGTCTGTCTATCTGTGTGTCTGTCTGTGTGTCTGTCTGTGTGTCTGTCTGTCTGTCTGTCATCTGTCTTCTGTGTGTCTAGCCTGTCTGTGTATCTGTCTGTCTATCTGCCTGTCCCTCTCTCTCTCTCTCTCTCTCTCTCTCTCTCTCTCTCTCTCTCTCTCTCTCTCTCTCTCGTAATGGCGGCTGCGCTGTCCACATCCTCATACCCACACTGGTGTATGAAGAATGGACGAGATGAATTGCCTCCTCTATCCGGGTCTATTATTCACATCTCATGCTTGAGAGAAGAGCGGCTTTAGTGGTATTATTTACTTCAGTAGACTGATGCCCATTTGATGATGATATTTTTGTCATCAAGCAAAGACTGCTGCGCCATTTTAAGCACTTGATAAGTCTTACTGAAATATATATGACAGAAATGAAGAGCTCCATACACGCTTCGTGCCATCAATGGTGAGGCAGCGATGGGCAGTTATTGCTGTAAATGACAAGTGTTGGAATGCCGCAATGCTTTAGTCAGATCAATGACCAGGTCACGCTAACAGAGCACGCAAACACTTGTCAATGCGAGTGGGTATTCTGCATCAGGGCAGCAACAGATCATTTTCTCTGTATCATCCCTAGTCCTCAACCCCACACTGAGAAACTAAGAAGAAAGAGCAACAGTGGATTGAGAAAAGTTTCGTACACGGTTCAATGAAAGGAGACAATTTTCCTA
Organism: Theodoxus fluviatilis; assembly: GCA_034096865.1. Classification (NCBI taxonomy): domain Eukaryota; kingdom Metazoa; phylum Mollusca; class Gastropoda; order Cycloneritida; family Neritidae; genus Theodoxus; species Theodoxus fluviatilis. The sequence goes on from JAWQFJ010027088.1 coordinate 145,046, forward strand.
GTCTGAATTGTCTGTGCTGAAGTATTCTCGGATTGCTAATAATGTCAATTATTCAGGCAACGGATGAGTTGTTTTAAAGTGCATGCTGTCAGAGATGCTCTTTTGAACATAAATGCTTGTATGGACATTTTAGCGTGTCTGCGAAAAATTCTGTTTGAATATATTCATTTACAAGATTTGTTTTTGCATACTCCACACCGCATACACACAGCAAACACCCCATGACAAAAAAAATCATCATGATGCCTGATAACCACTGATGTTTTACAGCAACACTGAGTGTTTTATTTGCTGAGGGCTTTTTGTTTTGTGTAAATAAACAATGCAATTCAAGGAATGGGTTGGATAATGCGCACGGCAACCGTACTTTCCCTTACAATCATCACCTCAAGCTATTTGTTTTCCAGTTGCTACGCATGCCTCCTTGTTGTAGAATCCATTTCGCTAAGAAATCACAGATCTTCTTATTCTGCAGGCGTGGCATCAAACGCACATTTGTGGGGGGACGTGGTGGAGCAAACACATTTCTCAATGGGGGATTCTTAGATTTACTTTTTACCACGTTGCTTACCCCCAGCTGGTTTTGAAATTGTCTGCATCACGAAGCTGGCATTCCCAGCGTATGAAATGGAAAGACAGCTTCCGCAGGGCTTTTTACGTACTTGCTCTCGATTTGTAGAAACAGGGTGACTGACAAAGGCAAAATTGTGGGTGCACGGGTGAAAATGACTGGTGATAATCGGGGACTAATTTTAGGCTTGTTCAGGAGGTGCAGCGCTGCGAAGCGCTGCAGAGCGCTGCACGTGTTTCACTCCTGATCAGCAATTTTGGGGCGTGATTCACTCAGCGCTGAGCAGCGCTGTGCATCACAAGGCTTGTTCCTGAGTACAAAGCGCTGCATGAGCGCTTCATGTTGGCAATTGAGCGCTCTTTGTCTCTCCTGAACACCTACAGATTTAGTGCAGCGCGTCATTTGTTATAAGAGAGGTAAATCTTCTGCGCCGCATGTTGTGTTGCTAGACGCTAAGAAAGTGCTTTCTTTGCCACAGACATCCTTTATGCACGTTTAAATGTATTCTGCATGAATAAAGTCCACTACTGTGTCATTCTTACTTGCCATTACTCGCGCATTCAAAGCGCTTGAGGCTAATAAAGCCCGTTCCAGTTCCAAAACGATGTTTCTGAGGGTTATTTTACGCATCGACGGCCAGTGCGGGATCGAAGGCGCCATTTTGAAAATCGTGTGAATCACCTCGGATCTGTGATGCACAGCGCTGCGAAGCGCTGAGTGAATCACGCCCCAAAATTGCTGTTCAAGAGTGAAACACGTGCAGCGCTTTGCAGCGCTGCGCCTCCTGAACAAGCCTACAACACACCATGGGGCGCAGAAGATTTACCTCTTCTTTAACAAGTGAAGCGCTGCACTAAATCTGAACTTGTTCAGGAGAAGCAAAGAGCGCTCAATTGCCAACATGAAGCGCTCATGCAGCGCTTTGTACTCCTGAACAAGCCTTTTGTAGCCCGTCCCTGCCTCGTTCCGCATCTTTCTGGCCCCCAAATCTGCAGGTTTGTCGAGGCTCCCCCTGTGGGTCGCGAGGTAAGTACAGTCCCTCCGCACCTCCCTACGCCATCCGTGAAAGGCGAGTAATGGCTTAAATCAACACTAGACTTGCCTATAAATTCATTCCTGCAGGATCTGGTCATTTTTGTAGTCGATGGCCGTACAAAGTCAACAAAGACTGATAGGCCGTAAAGCTCCATTCATTCACTCATTCATTCACTCATTCATTCATTCATTCATTTATCCATTCAGTCATTCATTCATTCATTCATTCATTCATTTATTCATTCATAAATGTAATTCCACCCCCAGCCAAAAAACTAACTAAATAAATTAAAGAAATAAAATACATAAACAATGATAATACATAAATAAAAAAATGGAAAGAGAAATATGTTGATAAATATAGTGATGTAATTGCACCCCCCCCCCCTCCCGCCAAAATAAAAAGGGGTGGGTGGGTGCAGGGAGAGAGATGCTGATAAATATAGGAATGCACTAGTAAAATTAAATGTAATTGCACCCCCCCCTTACACACACACGCACACGCACACACACACACACACACACACACACACACACACACACACACACACACACACACACACACACACACTCACACATACAGCCAAAAAAAAAAAGAAAGAGAGAGAGAGAGTGTTCTGCCTTTTTTCTCAAACGGGATGAGAGTGCAGATAGTGTCACCTAACACATCATCAAGCACGCCGGACCAATAATCTGGGGCAGATCATGAGCATGTGCTTCCCAAGAGACAGTTGGTCCTATCTCCACCACCCACCACATCAGTGGCAAAATGTATCGCCTGAAAATAGCACTTTACACGCTCAGATTGCACCAGATTGCACCATTTTGCTTCCTTTTTTTTAAAAAAATTCCGGAGGGCATGCCCCCGGACCCCCCTAGCATGCTCGGCGGTTCGGCGCTTCGCGCCTTCGCTGATAAGATACAAAACAAAACAAAAAAGAACTTTGCACCCCCCCCCTTTCAAAACCCAGATCCGCCCCTGGTGTTGTGCGTGCGTTGGGCGCGATCACGTAGTGCGGTTTGAAGGCACGGTTGGATCTGATTGATCTGACTCTGTCTCGATGACACCCGCTAGCCTCATCCGGGGCTTGGGGCCGCCTCTTGCTGAGTTACTGGACCAGACCCCGGATGTTCAGCAGCCAGGGGTTTCACCTGATGAGGGGACATCGAGCGGCTCCGGTTATACGTTACTATTGGGCTCGACGATTTATTTACCAGTATTGATGACTGAAGAGACAAGCAAGGATACACCAAAAACCTTAACCCCGTCTTCTACCCTCATGTCGTTTGATGGCAGTTTGAGGTATTATTGCCGAGAGAATTGCACAGATAACGTGTTACAAATACGCATGTACGCACATGCACACACACACGCTCGCGCGCGCGCGCGCGAACACACACCCACATAGAGGTTTTTGATGACGATGTTTGTTCAAAGGTGATACGCTAACCAATGCCACATATTTTGTCAGCATGATGAGATTTGATTCAAAACAGATAAACAAGATCTGTGAAGATCAACCGTTCTTATCGTGCCTTAAGAAAACGAGAAAAAATAGATTAAGAAAGAAAAAAAGGGAGAGAGAGAGAGAGAGAGAGAGAGAGAGAGAGAGAGGAGAGAGAGAGAGAGAGAGAGGAGAACGAAAGAAAAACTTTATTTCGTTAGGCCTCCGGACCATTACGAAGAGGATTGGTGGGAAATTACATTAATTTCAAAGCAGGCAAGCTGTGTCCGCATCAGCAGTATTTCTGCGTCTTAGCGCATGATTGATGTACAAAGAAAGTGACCGAATAGTTTGGTCATCTGTGTCATTTAAAATACGGATAAAGGTATCCTTATTTTAGGTACATTCTCTGAGAGTAAATACTTTGTACGTAGATCATTGTACACGGGACAGTACAGTAGGAAGTGTATATCTTCTTCATGCATCTTCCTCAATGCACATCGGGCACAACAAATCTATCTCAGTCTGGGAATACCGGAATTTGTGTGTTCTAATGTCACTGATTCCAAATCAACCTAAAACGAGACAGCGCTTCACGGAAGATCTGTTAACCAATAATGTTCAGGTAAGGTTCAAACTATCTTCCCATTTTGAATTATCGATATACAGTGAAACGATTTCTTGTCATTGTTTCTTCCCATTAGTGGTTAAACCGGTCTATCAATCTTTGGCGCAATGTACACAGAAATGTTCTCTCATCTGTCACTTGCTGCTCAGACCAAAAATTGGAGTATCCGTGAGTACACAATAAGGCTTTAATTTTATTTGCCCAGTTATATGTATTATGCCCCTTAATAAGAAGCATGTCATAAGCCATGAGAGAGAGAGAGAGAGAGAGAGAGAGAGAGAGAGAGAGAGAGAGAGAAACAGACAGATAGACAGACAGATGCACAGACAGGCTAGACACACAGAAGACAGATGACAGACAGACAGACAGACAGACACACAGACACACAGACAGACAGACACACAGACACACAGACAGACACACAGACAAACACACAGACAGACACACACAGACAGGCAGACACACACACAGACAGACACACAGACAGACAGACAGACAGACACACAGACAGACAGACAGACACACAGACAGACAGACAGACAGACAGACACACAGACAAAGAGAGAGAGAGAGTGACACAAAGACAGAGAGAGAGTGAGACAAAGACAGAGAGAGAGAGTGAGACAAAGACAGAGAGAGAGAGAGAGTGAGACAAAGACAGAGAGACAGACAGACAGACAGACAGACAGACAAAAAGAATGAGAGAGAGAGACAAAGAGAGAGAAATAACAACAAAGAGAGAGAGACAGATAGACAAAGAGAGAAAGAGAGACACACCAAGAGAGAGAGACAGACAGAGACAATGAGAGAGAGAAGAGAGAGCGAGAGAGAGAGAGAAGAGAGACAGAGAGAGAGAGAGAGAGAGAGAGAGAGAGAGAGAGAGAGAGTGCAATACTTTCCCTTCTGTCCTCGTAGTGTTTAGAGGCCATACATGTGCACGTATGTTTGTGGCGACTGAAATGTATTGCAGGATTTCACACTTTGGCTCCAGGCGTATGGAAGTCAGCTCCTCAAACTCTCAAAAGCCTTTAAGCAAACTTCAAAGAAAAGAAAAAGGGAGGGGATGGGCTGCATTAGGCCCTGCTGGGTTTACAGTATTAAGAGTCTGGTTACCATAAGAGAGGCTTACGTGTTTAAAATGAACATTTTAGGGAAATGTGCAGGTACTACAGAAGAGAGACAGAGAGTCGTGTTAGGCTAATTATCTGAAATGCATGTTTCACTATTGGAGTCTGCGACGAAGATGGAAAAGTTCAAATATAGTAACCACATAAAAAAGACTACGACCATGAACTTTCGAAATCCGAGTTCACATCGACGATTCATTTCGAAGTTTGTCAGTGCGCCTAGAGCTCCACTATGTACTTTTTTGACTGTGTGGAGGAAGTGCGCCTTATAAATAAACATATTATATTATTATTATAAGTGCTGTGCAAAGAACTATAACTGAATGTTACCATATTTATTCAGTTAGCTCATGCTGATTAGGCGTTTTCTCCTCAAGCAGATGTGTGTGGGTTTTGCCAGCACAGCGTGAACACCGCTGTATTCTACGGGTCCGATTTTCCGTCATCCGAGCGAAAGATCACACAGTGCAAGCAAAGGACATGGGGTAACACAAGGCGGTTTATAACGGTGTTTTTCACAGGAACGTTGATGCCGTCAATAAAATGTGAAGGTAAAGATGTTGTTTTACGCGGAAACTTCTCATCCACAACTGGGCCTCAAACCACTTCACGCTTTACCCCCTGATCACAGGGCCTTTCAGTGATTCGCTAAAGGGACTCACGCCATCAGAAAACAACCATCTTCACTCCCTGGGAACTATTCAAACCGGATGCTAGCTCATCTCACGGCTGCATAATTATATGGGTTAATCGCACCACAGTGTAGCACAGCTACCCTCACAGGTGCACGGTTAACTCCTGGGTGAAGAGAGGCAATGCGAGTTAGAATCTCTCTACGATCCGCGGAGCTTCGAACGCCTCAACCGTCAGCCCATGCAGCACGGATGAGTCTACAAGTCTCTGTGTTCAGAATGTCGTCTGCCGTAAACAGGCCGCATCACTGGTTCGCGAACTTTTCCGGCGAACCAGGCGTTGCATATGAATAGATCAGCTGCGAACTTGCTCGGAGTTCGGTAGTTCGAATGAACCCAGGTTTAGTTCCTATGTGACTGTAATGATATGTGTACGTCACAACCCGACCCAAACTGCCCGAACTTGACCGAGCTGCGTCGACGTACATTTCGATATAAATATTGCAGTAATCTTAATGAGCTTTTGTTGTATTCTATATCGTAGATATAGCTTTGAAAAATGAATAATATACTTTGGTTACGGTTTCTTTGCGTGTGTGTCAGTAATACTAAAAAGGAGCTTTTCGTATGCGAACGGAAGGAGGGAAAAAAGGCGGACAACATTTGTTTACGAGTGTCACACAAAGCAGTTACACGCCTCCAGGCGCGAAAGAACTCTCTCTATTCAGCCAATTAGAGCAAAGATTCGGTGGAGTTCCCACTTTACGCCCTGGGAAGCTCAAACCTGGTTCCTGGATCCTTCCAAATCTCGTTCGCGGGCCGAGAGTTTGCTCAGAAAGGGAGAGCCTTACAAAAGCGGGCGAGCCTTCGAACCAATGGCATGGCACCTCAGACAGAGTAGGAACTATGAGGAGAAGACTGACAGCTGACACGCAAAAATGAAATATCTCGAGCGTTGCAGCGCCATGGAATGCTACGTTTCCGATTTCCTAAAGCTGTGAACATTTTAGAAGGTCGGTTTTCTGTTTTTGGCTGCTTTTGCTTGGCCGTTAAGCGCTGGATGTCTTCTTTCTTTCGACGTCTCCGAGCAGACATGCAGTCTCATGCGAGAGCTCCGCGATGGAAATCGATGTGATTCTTGCGGACCGCAATTCATCCCCGTTGTTGTAGTTTGACACTCACTAAGAGCGTGAACTCCTGTCGCCGCTTTTGTCAATTTAAATCTACATCCACGAGGACGCGGTCGGCTCTCTCATCTATGCTGGGATGCGCTGTTTAGCCTACCTAGTTGGCAAATAATAGGCCGGTGTCAGCACATGTTAAATATTTGACTACCTTTACATCTGCTTTCATCATGTTGACACATGTTGACACCGGTCTATTCCTCGCAAGATATTGCAAGGTTCCTAGCCTAAGCAACGCACCCCTGCTTTTCGCGTTAGCGTTCTGGCAGTTTATTGAGGAGGAGGAGGAGGAGGAGGAGGGGGAGGAGGAGGAGGAGGAGGAGGAGGGAGGAGGAGGAGGAGGAGGAGGAGGAGGAGGAGGAGGAGGAGGAGGAGGAGGAGGAGGAGGAGGAGGAGGAGCTTGCACGCACTCACGCACACACGCGCGCGCGCGCGCACACACACACACGCAAAACACACGAAACACACACACACACACACACACACACACACACACAACACACACATACTGAAACACAGACCAATCACACACATATTCACACACCACACACACACACACACACACACACACACCACAAACACACGCACATACACACAACACACACACAACAAACACACACAACAAACATACACACAAACACACACACAACACACACAACACACACACACACAACACACACACACACACACACACACACCACACAGACAACACACACACACACACACACACACACACACACACACACCACACACATCACACACACACAACACACACAACACACACAACACACACCACACACACATATACACACACATGCACACACACCAAACAC
>JAWQFJ010027088.1:157500-172500 GCA_034096865.1 Theodoxus fluviatilis
AGAATTCTTCATCGTCACGTGGAAGTGACGGCGTCCTCCTCATGTCGCTCTTCGTCAGATCCTGACCCGCGGCCCAGAGGCCTCAGCGTCCCACACTACCTGCTTGAGGACCGTGATACGCAGCTGCAAGCAGTAGGCCTACACCATTCTAGTTCACTAGAGACTTCGCCTACCGGCGAAAGTGTCTCTAGCCCAGTTGACATCACGTGATGGAAGGTTTTCGTCCGAAATATGTAAATAGAGGTCACACGAGAGGCTTGTGTGATAGCAGATCTGCTCCCTGACATACGCCGTTAAAGTAGTTCTAAGGCTATTTCGCACAAAACTCTTAACTCACTCTTGTTGAGGCAATAAGCAAGAGTTTATTCGATACAATAACATGTTTGTGTTGAAATGGAAACAAGTTTTGACATCTGAATGATTTCTGTGAAATGTGGAGAGAAAAATAGTAGCAGAACGAACTATTTTTGACGCAATGCTGTAATGCGAGGGGTCAAGTCTATTACGCATTCATTGCGAACTGTGCCAGAGTCAATACCGACTCGGGTTCACAGAATGGCAATACAATGCACCAGACAAAAGTATTCTCCGTTAGATCGGGGTTTTCTCATATAACCAGTGTGGGTCAATGGACCTTATTCACGCGACCCGCCATTTTGGTTTTAAAACGAGGCAGATAACGCGAACATGTCGACATGGCTGACACGTTGAAGACAACAGAGGGGTTAGCGCAGCTTCAACGACAAAATCCTTTCTGCAGTGGAGGTGACCGGCATTGTTAGATCAAAAACTATTCAAAAATAGTCACAATAGACTATCGTAACGTATAATTTCTGCTCAAAACCCGCAGAAGATAAGTAAACAAACCACACCGTACATACCTAGCAGACGAACACGATCGAACCATAGCCACTACCCCAGCAGACGATCGAGCTAGTGTGATATAATGTTTCCTGTAAAGCTCGAATGCGTGGCAGCAGATAACTGTTTAGTTCTGGCTTGAATTGACAATTTTGTTTCCCTGGTCAGGCGAGGACAGAAAATTCACGATCATCCAGTCGATGAGTGCACGATCAACTTAATTGCCGCATTTGGCGTAATGTAACAAATAAGATGATGACAAGAAAATGGCATTAAAGCACAAAACAAAGTTTCATGACAACCAAAATCACCGATTACATTAATAACTGACCATTTTTACACTTACAACTATGTGCTCAAACCGTACAAAGCAAACAAAACACACTGCGGGGAGTGTCCCGGACAGGCATCAACACTTAAGTGCACGAGTGATCATTTCGCTTTGCTCTCATTTGTTTCATCTGCTCCGACATGGTAAGCTGGCTATGCCAAGAAACCAACATCTAAATCAGAGTTAGTTGACAAAGTGACAAAGTTACGCATCACAAAACAAAATTTAAATGTATAGACCAAAGCTGATCAGCTTCGCCCGTGATCACACGCTGACCTCATGACAATTAAGCTGGCCAATGAGAGGCAAGGAACGAAACGGCCGTCTCTTTCCGTGGTTTTCATTGGTTCGAACACTAGAGTTCTAAGCGAAATAACTTTTGTCACTGTGTACCAACCTTTGATGGCATCGTAGTCGATAAACACTTCAATCCACTTCTCATAGCCTTTGTCACTTTGTCTTCTTGCTATTTTTCTGCCTTCCTTCGTAACTCAACCATAATAAATAACAATGGAGAATGCACAACTGAGACTGCCAAGGAGAATCTTCTGCAAACACATGTTGTGATGCGTAATATCATTGAAAATTCAAGCTCTAAACCTAATATCAGTTAGCACGCAAAAAAAAATCACATCTAAGTAAACCAGATAGCCTAGTACTGCTGCCACTCATTCGAGCTTTACATGAAACATTATATCACACTAGCTCGATTGTCTGCTGGCGTTCGATCGTGTTCGTCTGCTAGGGACGTACGGTGTGGTTTGTTTACTTATCTTCTGCGGGTATTGTGAAGAAATTATACGTTACGATAGTCTATTGTGACTATTTTTGAATAGTTTTTTATCTAACAATGCCGATCACCTCCACTGCAGAAAGGATTTTGTCGTTGAAGCTGCGCTAACCCCTCTGTTGTCTTCAACGTGTCAGCCATGTCGACATGTTCGCGTTATCTGCCTCGTTTTAAAACTAACATGGCCGCCGCGTGAATAAGGTCTATTGACCTAACGATCATGAGGTAAAATCTAATGTGTTGCGAACCCCAGATCGAGTGCTAAATCGCCATATGTAACCGATGCTTTTACTTTTATCCTCGTCCTGATTCAGAAAGCAGATTTACGATATGCGGGTATTCTAGAGCGTGTGCCAGACAAACGACTCGAAAGGCGGTTCTATGTTTAGAGAGCTGGGCAAGAGGAAGCAATTCAGAGATAACCCCCCAAAACTATAAAGCGCTTCGAGGAGACGTCGCAGTTGTCAGTGACTATGACTGACTGACGTAGACGTCGCAGTTGTCAGTAACTATGACTGACTGACGTAGACTTCGTTCCTAAATGCAATCAGTGCTTGCTGAAGGCAGCACGTGTTCACGACGTCACAAAAACGACTAGTCAGGCCTCCTCTAAGGTACTTAAAATGTTGTGTGACGACTTTCAACAGATGTTAAACAAAATGTTTCCAAAAGCAGCTTTGCACCATCGACATGCCAAAAGCATTAAGGTATGCTCTCAACGTAGACATCAGCTGAATCACTCTTAGCAAAGAACATAGACATGTCTATGTTCTTTGCTCTTAGTAACGTCATATGCCTGAAAAACGAACCCAGCTAAGTCGACGTTGATCATACTGAATTCAGACTAACGCACATCGACAAGGCCAAACAAATGAAGGAAGGATCGAGCTAATGCAACCGTCTCCTTCGCAGCGTCGTGTAGATACAAGGGTTCTCCTTGCTTTTCCCGGGAAGTTGAAATTCAAATAAAGTAGCCGTTAAAAATAAATAAATAAAACATTTATTCGTACACTTGTCAATTCACAATGATACGATCAGTTGACAGCAATACCACAATTCCACGTCACTACTCAGGGCTCGATCCCATGAGGACACGAGCACTCTTATTGCACTCTTACTTGTCTTCACGCTCTTACTCTTGGAACTACATTCCATAGAGGGCTCACCCCTTATAGACGGACTTGTAGCTCCGTTCGCTCATTCTCGCCTACCTTCTTTCATGGTCTCACACATTTGCCTCGCTTGCAGACTTATATACGTTTTGCGATATCTGGGGATCTTTTAAGAAACAACTAGAACCCACTCGGTTGTCTGGAAGCCTCGCGAAGCGACGTCACGTGACACTTTAAAAGCGATTCCGCCATGAACACGTAATGAAACTAATCAATGGCCTTGTCGAGGAAACTCGCGCAAAATTTGGAAACTTCCAAAAAGCTTTCGCATTTTCCAGCACTTACAAACGTACTTGGCGCCGCACTCATCTAAGGGTGCCGAACCGGAGGCAACAGTTCTCTTCTCTAATTGCTTCTGGAGTGTTAGATTTTCCCTATGACACTTGCAGTTGTTGCAAAGTACAGAGGAGTTGGCGATTATCGGGCTCTTCTTGATCACCTTCCTGCATGGAGGACAGGTGCACGTCAAATTTTTGTCGGCGCCGTCATACGTATCATTGCTGAAGTATTTCGAAGACAAGAGCTGTGGCTGATCTACAGCGGAACGACAGCCCGCACCTCAAAGTTGACATCGACACCGTGCAGGCTGCCGGCGAGAAAAGCAAGGCATCAACTGCGATGAAAGCTAGAACATGTTCAACATATAGCCTGGGTCGCTCGATGTCCCCTTCGTCAGCTGGAACCCTAGGCCGGTTGGGCTTTAGGGATATACCCAGGTAGCGCAGCCAGGGATGACCCCATACAACCGCTGTGGCTACCAGAGGGGCATCGGGACAGCATCAGGTCATTAAGACCTGACCTCGTGGGCAAACCACCAGGAAAACCCAGAGCACAACCCAGGCACAGTAATTTAGTGGTCGCCTTAACTAGTGTACAACCTTCAACCAATCACAGCTCCGTGCCTTACAGCTCTTTGACATTGTATTAAAGTAGTGTGTCATGATGTGGTTTTGGTCGTGTGTCACAGAAGAGAAACAACAAGGACATTGCGCGAGGAAGTACTCGTCGTCTTTCTGAGTGTGAAAACAATTGCTTGTGTAACTGACGGAATTCGACCTCAGCGACAGAATATACGGATGGATAAATGCATGGATGAATGAATGGATGGATGGATGGATGGATGGATGGACAGACGGACGGACGGATGGATAGACGGACAGACGAATGAACGGCTGGATGGGTAGATGGATGGAATGGGCGAATAGACAGATGGACGGGTGGTTGGATGGCTGGAAGGACGGATGGATGGAAGGACGGATGGACGGAAGGAAAGACGGAGTGGTGGATGGATGGATGGATAGATGATGGATGGATGGATGAGGCTGTAAGGCCTCTGAGCCATTGTAGGCTGCGCAAGAACACTGGCTACTCAAATCGCTGGTGTAGGTTGAAGAATGAGCCAGTCCAGACTGCATTTCTCGATAATTACGAACCGCACAGAGACATGCAGTGCTTCTCGTATCAGCCTCAATCCAGAGCGAGCTCAGTGATGGCAATCAAGACCGTCCCGTGGCGTTTTAAAACTGTCTTCGTTGACAGCGAACTCTTGAGGGATGATAGACGTGTAGTAGAGGTGGTGGTGGTAGTAGTAGTGGTAGTAGTACAGTATTGACCGGATGAAAGAAAGTCGTCGGGACCCACTTTTTGTCTTTCATACATCCGATCTTTACTAAATCCGGTTAACCGGATGTATGAATATATTGAGGATCGACTTCCATACAACCGGCCACGCATCTTTTACTTGATAAAAGTAGTTTTTTTCATATCATTTTTGTTTTTATTTGTGTTTTTTTAATGTTTAAATGTTTTTATACATATCCTAGCTAAAAGAAAGGGTTTGTGAATAACAAGTGGAAAGTATACGTACTTACATACACACAATCAGGACAACCGGGAAAAAGAGCAACTGTTTGTGTAAGGAACTGTTCTGATTTGCATGTACCGTGCACTCTCCGCCCCCCTCTCTCTCTGTGTATATGTGTGCGCGTACGTGCGTTCGTGTGTTTGTGTGTGTCACAACTGTATTGTGTGTGTTCCCCTCCACAACCCTTTTGCGCTTTTGACGATGTTTTTGGTCGTGAAAGCTTTGTAAGGACCGTTGGCGTAGCAAATAAAATTTTCTGATTCTCCCTCTCTCTCTCTCTCTCTCTCTCTCTCTCTCTCTCTCTCTCTCTCTCTCTCTCTCTCTCTCTCTCTCTCTCAGCTCTCTCTCTCTCTCTCTCTCTCTCTCTCTCTCTCTCTCTCTCTCTCTCTCTCTCTCTCTCAGCTCTCTCTCTCTCTCTCTCTCTCAGCTCTCTCTCTCTCTCTCTCTCTCCAAAATGCACACATTTATAGCACACACACGCGCGCGCGCACTGGATACAAAAAGCGAGTTAAACTTAAAACCAGTTTAATGGATAAAAACAACAACAACCTAAAAAACAACTACTGGGTCACATCCACGACCAATGCCTCTGGTTTTTATTGTACACAAAATTCCTTCCTGGGCTATTATGGCTCTTCAGTCATGACAAATTTATAACAGGTTAAAATGACTGAATAGACAAACGAAACAGATTATTAACGGAGTTAAACATAAAATCAGTTTAATGGATAAAATCAACAACAACAAGATCATAAAAACAACATAACATAATACAACAACATAAAATACAACAACATAAAAAAGAACATAAACAGATAACAACTGATTCACATCCATGACCAATGTCTCTGGATATAAATGTAACAAAAATGCCTTCTGGGCTGTTATGGGTTTTCGTGACTAGTTTATAACATGTTAAAAAAATGACTGAATGGACAAAAAAATTAAACAGACTAACTCATTTACAGCTTTAGAATCTGGATAAAAATCAGTTGGTGGGGAAGTTTTCAGGGCATCCTCATTTAGACTACCTTTGTGGACACCACCCGCTCAAAATGGCCACATACATTTCGGAGGTAAATGTTCTCCTCGGACCTGACTACCCCATTTATCGGGAAAAGGGGTGGATGTGGAAGCCATCTCCGCGAGCATTCGGAAGTGGCTGTGTACACCACAATGGTGGTTTGCAGGAGGGTGGCAGCCGCGAATATTTCTACATCCGACCCCCATGAACGGTGTCGGAGGGTGTTTGTGAGCGAGATAATCACCTACATCTCCATCCACGTATGCAGAGAAAGCCTGGTGATTCCTGCACATGATGTCGATTATTTTTTCTCGGACAACCATGTGCTCGGCCTGGCTACCACATAAGTCAAGGCTTATGGCACGGCACAGGCAGTTCCCATCCCCTACAATGTGGTTTAACTCCGAAGGGACCCCAAGATCTTGGGTTGGACACCGTTCGGGCAAAAACAAAGGGCCCGAAAGGCCCAATCTTGCACACTGGCGAACCCTCCATTCCACATTAGTGGGGTGAAAAGCTAGCGGCTGCCCCTCTTGTGCACCACAAAATTGTACTTCTCCTTCTTCCCCGTCTTCCAATTTTTTCTTTCTTTCCGCTACAACTGCCCCTGTCTCCGCCCTCTCTTACCCCCTCCCTCTCCTCTCTTCCCAAGTCCCTCTCTCTCCCTTCGCTTTCCCATGTCCTTCCAAACTCCTTTCTCTCCTTTCTCCTCCCCCTTCTGTCTCCCGTTTCATCCCAAGTCCCTCTTTCTCCACTCTCCTTTCCCCTCTCTCTCGTCCCCTCTCCTCTCACCCAACTCCCTTCTCCCTCTCCTTCTATTACACTGTCTCTTTCAAATAAGTCTGGCATAATAATAATAATTTATTATACTTATAAAGCGCCTTTCCCGAGGTTCTAAGCGCATAACATATATACATACATATACAAAATAAACATACAACACACAGTCTATACATTTAGTCATCCAGTCATAGTCAAACACATGCATTCAGATGTACACAGTCAGACTGACAATATACTATACAAATATTTACACAGATGTCAAGATGTACGTGGGGGTAGAGGAGGGGGGGGGGGGTTGCGGCAGGATTCTAACGAATTCACAAGTAATATTGCTGAAAAAGGTAGGTTTTGAGGTTGGATTTGAAGGAAGAGATGGAGGTAGAGTGTCGGATATTGTGAGGGAGAGAATTCCACAGTTGAGGGCCATAGTATGAGAAAGAGCGAAAGCCATGAGTTCTGCGCTTGAAGCGACCTTGGCGGAGGAGTCTGGTGTCAGCAGAAGAGCGGAGTGAGCGAGAAGGGGTGTACAGAGAGACCAGATCAGAGAGATAGGCAGGTGCAGATTCAGAGATGATGTTGTAGCAGAGACATGCAGTCTTATACTTGATACGTTCAGAAACAGGCAGCCAGTGGAGATCTTTCATGAGAGGAGTGCAGGGTTGTCGGTGACGCGCTCTAAAAATGAGGCGGGCGGCACAGTGTTGGACTTTCTGCAGAGGTTGGAGAGTAGAGTCAGGGCAGCCTATCAAAAGAGAGTTGCAATAATCTAATCTGGACAGAATGCAGGAAGTGACCAGAGTTTTAGTAGCATCTACTGTGAGAAATTTTCTGATAGAACTAATTCTTCTGATCTGGAAGTAGCAGGTCTGACATACTGCAGCTATGTGTTGTTTCATTGACATGCTAGAGTCCATGATGAAACCGAGGTTTCTGGCACTGGCAGAAAAAGAGATGTCACTAGAACCTATTGTGATAGTGGAAGGAGGAGTTGGGGTTACAGCAGTTGATCCAGAGAAGAGAAGGGCTTCAGTTTTTTCAGCGTTCAACTTTAATTTGTTTGTAGACATCCAGGACTTGATGTCAGAAGAACAGTTTTCAATGCTAGGATTTCTGAAGGCTTGCATGATTGTTGGAGTTGTGTGTCATCTGCAAATAGGTGGTGATTGACTGCGTGTTGTTGTATGACAGTTGATAGAGGAGTAGTGTACAGTACAAAGAGAACTGGCCCGAGCACCGAACCCTGAGGGACGCCAAAAAGCAGAGGAGAAGAAGGAGAAGATATGTTGTTGACAGACACATACTGTGTACGGTCATGGAGGTAAGACTGGAACCACTGAAGAGCTGTGGAGCGAATGCCGAAGACAGTTTCAAGACGAGACAGAAGAACACAGTGATCAATGGTATCGAAAGCGGCCGAGTTATCCAGGAGAAGCAGAACAGAGAGTTTATCATCATCCAGAGCAGAGAGAATGTCATTTACAACACGGAGCAGAAGAGTCTCGGTGCTGTGGCCAGCTCTATACGCTGACTGAAGAGGGTTGCAGAGGTCGTTAGCTTCAAGGTGAGACAGAAGTTGACTGAGGACTACTTTTTCGAGAATTTTGGAAATGAAGGGTAGATTCGAAACTGGTCTATAGTTCTTAAGCTGATTCTTGTCTAGGGAGGGCTTTTTGATCAAGGGTATGACTACAGCAGTTTTCAGGTCAGTATGAACAGTGCCGGAGGAGAGAGAGGAATTGATGAGGTTGGTAATGATAGGCAGAAATAAGTCAAGGTTTTCGTACAACAAGTCTGTAGGGACAGGATCCAGCTCACAAGACTTGGGAACGGTATTCTTCAGAATGTCACGGACGAACTGTTCCGTCACAGGAGTGAAGCAATCGAGAAAGGAGCCAGAGTAGTGTGGAGAAGAGGGTAAAGATGTGGGGTCAGGTGGAGGAAAGTTGTCCCTAATTGTCTGTATCTTTTCAGTGAAGTAGTCAGAGAACACAGAGGGCAAGGCCTGAGGATCATGACGAACTGTTCCGTCACAGGAGTGAAGCAATCTAGAAAGGAGCCAGAGTAGTGTGGAGAAGAGGGTAAATATGTGGGGTCAGGTGGAGGAAAGTTGTCCCTAATTGTCTGTATCTTTTCAGTGAAGTAGTCAGAGAACACAGAGGGCAAGGCCTGAGGATCATGACCAAAAGGGAGAGGAGAAGCGGTGTTTTTTCCAAGCAGAGAGTTGAAATTGTGAAAAAGCTCTTTACAAGTCCTGCTAGCTAGAACCTGTGCAGAAAAATAAGCAGTCTTTGCACTGTCTACCAGTTCAGTCACTTTGTGTTTGACAGACTCAAAGATGTCTTTGTGGATGGTCAGCTTTGACTTCAGCCAGCGCCTCTCCGCCCGACGACGCTCACGTTTCAGTTCGCCAAACTGGTCGGCAATGCTACTGGCACCCGTGTTTGCTTTCCAAAGTCATCCCAAGTCCCTCTTTCTCCTGTCTGTTTCCCACTATGTCTCGTCTCCTCTCTTTCCATGCTCCTTCTACCTTGCCTTCCACTCATGCCACTTCCTTCTCCCTCTCCTCCCAGGGCACTTCCTCCTTCCTCTCCTCCCAGGCCACTTCCTCCATCCTCTTCTCCCAGGCCACTTCCTCATTCCTCTCCTCCCAGGCCACTTCTTCCTTATTCTCCTTCCCAGGGCACTTCCTTCTTACTCTCCTCCGAGGGCATTTCCTCCTTCCTCTCCTCTCAGGGCACTTCCTTCTTACTCTCCTCCGAGGGCACTTTCTTCTTCCTCTCTTCCAAGGGCACTTCCTTCTTACTCTCCTCCCAGGGCACTTCCTCCTCCCCTTCCACTCCCGCCACTTCCTCCTCCCATGCCACTTCCTCCTCCTCTTCCCATGCCACTTCCTCCTCCCTCTCCTCCCACGGAACTTCCTTCTTCCTTTCTTCCAATGCCACTGTCTTTTTTAAAAACGTCTGAAACACGTGTCTGTTTTATGAAATCCTCAATGTGGCGTAAGAGCATTTCTTTGAACCCATTGAACACTTGATCAGTTCCGTCTTTCCTGTCAGCATAACAAAGTTGCTTATGACCGTTGCGGACGCCATAGCCTTTCTTGATGACACCTGGATCATTTCTTCGTCTTCTTCCTCTGAAGATACATCGGAATCTGGGATTCTGGAAGTGCACGGTTCTGCTGCTACATCCGGTGCAGCTGTTGGATCCTCGGTGAGCACTTCCTCATCAACAGTGAAGTAATCAGATGGGGGGACGTTCCACTCCTGAAACAGGCGAGAAAGGAGCGGCTCCACTTCCTGCAGGTCTTTCTCAAGGCAGGGTTCTGAATCTGATGTTGTCTGGTCATCTGAGGAATGACGGAAGCCAGCGTTGCGAAAGCAGTGGGCAATGGTGTCTGTAGTGACCTTTTCCCATGACTGCGTCGTTATGTGTATGGCATCAAGAAGAGTTGGCTGGTAGGTACCTCCTCCGCCCTCAGTGCAGGCGAGAAGGTTCAAACACATGGACCTCCTGTACTTCACTTTGAAATTGTGAATGATGCCCGCATCAAGGGGCTGGAGTTTCGATGTCGCATTTGGCGGAAGGAACAGTACCTCGACTGCACGGAGATCAGGCAATTTGTGACTGGAACAGTTGTCCATCACGAGTAGGATCTTCCTATTTTGCCTTTCCATGTCTCTGTCAAACTGAATGAGCCAGGGTTTGAAGATTTCTTTTGTCATCCAAGCAGATGCGTTGCTGTCATATTGCACAGGCAAACCTTTCTTGACGTGTTTGAGGCATCTCGGATTCGCGTATTTGCCAATAAAGATTGGCTGACGCTTGTCTGTTCCAGTCATGTTGCAACAAAACATGATTGTCACTCTCTCGCGCGATTTCTTCCCTCCAGTGCAAGTCTCCCCTCTGAAGGCAATGTTCTGTCAGGAAGAAGTTTCCAAAACAGACCTGTCTCGTCCACGTTGTAGACGTCGTCGGCCTTGTATCTGTCTAGCGTTGGGCACAAAATGTCTTCGACCCAAGCGTCTGTTGACTTTTCGTCGACGGAAGCCCTCTCGCCATGCATCTTTTTGAAGACAAGGCCATGTCGAGTCTTCCAACGCTGCAGCCAGGAATTTGTGCATGTCCATTTGTTTTCTCCCATCGATGCAGCCAACTCCTCGGCTTTGGAGCGGATGATCAAGCCGTCAAGGGGAACGTTGCTTAACCTGAATGTGGAAAAAAAAAAGTTGAATTACATTTTTTTAAAGAAATCAGTGGTGGAATTATGCACTCATTG
Organism: Theodoxus fluviatilis; assembly: GCA_034096865.1. Classification (NCBI taxonomy): domain Eukaryota; kingdom Metazoa; phylum Mollusca; class Gastropoda; order Cycloneritida; family Neritidae; genus Theodoxus; species Theodoxus fluviatilis. The sequence goes on from JAWQFJ010027088.1 coordinate 168,605, forward strand.
TTTCATTTCTTGACAGCTAATTCAAATTCAAATTCTTTAATACACTTCCATGCGGAAAACTCATGTGTGGTTGGTCAGTAAATGATGTAAACAAAGGAAATCGTGCCATCACACACAAACACACACACACACTTACAAAATGACCACTTTGTCTGTGAGCCAGCTGAGAGGATATTCGATGGACTGTTGATTTGTTCGTGAAATGGTCTGAGTATGTAATAGTGACCGCTGGATTGTCTACTCGTCTCAATGATGCTAACACGATATCTTAATTTTTCTATTATCACCTCCCTCCACACTCACACACAATTCAGTCTACTTCTTTCTGCTTTCGTGTCTAGGGGTATCACTAGTGGAAGGGGGGGGGGGGGGAGATAATTAATTCACTCTCTTTTTTCCCACATTAGCATGACGTGACACAATCTTCATCAAAGATTTTCTTTAATCAGAATTAAATAGGGGTGTAATTAAGTGCAATGCAATAGGAACCAATAAATCAATCAATCAATCAGGTCAGCCCACACTTTCGACTGAAGGGCAACAGGCTTTTCCCACCGTCCCGCAACAAAAATTGAACGCAGTTTGGTACTCACAAATTCACGTCGACAAACGCCATGAGCGTCTCTGTTTCCATCAACGAATTTCGTTTCCTTACAACCTATATCCACCACGAAGTGAACAATCATTCACTCTCTCACTCAAGGCTATCCCTTGAGACAAGAGCAAAGGCCATTTCACATCTGTGGGTTCACCTACACACATATATACGCCCAAACTGACAGGGGGCTTGAATGCTCAGCGAGCGCTCAAACGATGAAAAACTCTCCAGACGATAAACTCGGCTCCAGAGGCTGGCAAAGGCTTGATCTTCATTTAGGGAAACGCTGTTCTTCTTGGCACAACCCTTCAGATAGTCGAGGGAGGATTTTAAGAATTTCTTTAACGTGTTCCAGCTTAACAAGGAGCTGCTCGAAATACGTCTGCTTACGTTGATAGTCTGCGAGTGAACTGAACTAACTTTTTCAGCGCTTTCCGACTGAAGAGTTACTCACAGCACATGCGCCACCAACCACAACCAATCAAATCACTATTGCATCACTGCCAAATCAGTGTAAAGCCGGTTCAAGTTGGTCTCAAACCACCAAGTTGAAACATGTTCCCGCCAAAACCTCAACATAGCCATTGAACTCAAACAATACAAGAAAATAGATAATTGCTGAACTGTAACATTATTTTCCCTTCTATCTTTACGCCCTCCTGGTCACAACTGACAGCCGCAGGTGAGAAGCCGATAATATTATAGTTGATAAGGTTTTGGTGACCATAACCACGTTAGATTGGAGATGACACATATTTACAGAACATAGACAGATTTGTGACATGATGCGGGAAAACCTGGAAAACCTCCAACACACCTAGTAAATGAGCTTTGAATTTTAGCAAAATGAAATCATGCCCTACATCGCCGAAGATCAACGGACAGATGACACAGAAAGCAGAGCCTGAGACGTTTTCAAGAGTGATATGAGTGGTGGTGGTGAAAGAAGTGCCCTGGGATAACCTGTTCGACAATCTTGTATATAAGCATTTTGTGAACCCGAGTCAGTATTGACTCTGGCACAGTTAGCAATGAATGCGTAATAGACTTGACCCTTCGCATTAGGCCATTGCGTCAAAAATAGTTCGTTCTGATACGATGTTTTTCTTCCACATTATACAAAAATCATTCAGATGTCAAAATTTGTTTCCATTTCAACACAAACATTTTATTTTATCGAATAAACGCTTGTTTATTGCCTCAACAAGAGTAAGTTAAGAGTTTTGTGCGAAATAGTCTTAGAACTACTTTAACGGCGTATGTCAGGGAGCAGATCGGCTATCCCACAAACGTCTCGTGTGACCTCTATTTACATATTTCGGACGAAAACCTTCTATGACGTGATGTCAACTGGGCTAGAGACACTTTCTCTGGTAGGCGAAGTCTCTAGTGAACTAGATTGGTATTTAAGATGGTGTTTCATTGAGGAATGCGATTTTCATGTCATGAATTGGCTCATTGATGCCGTGTCTAATAACAAGACATTTTTGACGCATAACTCAAAGAAGATATCTCTCAGATGTTTGTGATTGCTAACCTGGAAACTTTTTAAGAATGATAACTTTGGCATGTTCATCCGCAGCCTGGCTGTGTGCTCTTCAGGGAGTTGAGGTTGCGTTGAAGAGACAAGAAGAAGAGTCTAATGATTAAGGAGTAAAAGTGAGCTGTTTGATCATCCATTAATGGGTGAACATTTGCAGTATTAAAAATCTCCCTTGTATAAGTACTTTTATCTTTCGAAAATAACGTTGAAAGAATGTTAAAGACATGACATACGAGTGCAAGGGCGACAGAAATAAAAACAGCGAAAGACAAAACAAGTAGACATCTGTGGAAAATGAACTTGAAAAGAAACATATCTATTTAATACGAAATACATTTTCCCAAACTGAAAAACGAGCCGTTGTGAGCAATTTCAATCCAAACAATAAGGCAACACATTTTCTGGGCGGTCATCGGTGTAGGAAGGATGTATATATTCTTGTCCCAATTGTTGTGGAGAGTTGCAGAGATTGCTTTCTTGTTCAAAATATGTCAAAAACCTTTTTTTCGATTGTGCAAAAAAAGGACACACACAAAAATACGTTGCAATAAACAATGAACTGCTTGCTGTCCCATCGTTCCTGTCCTATGAGCACTCAATGAATCCAATATTTAACATTTTTAAAAGGTTTTCAGTAAAAGAAAGTTTGGTTTTATGTTCAATCTGGCCTTTCCTTAAAAGAAAAGAATAAAGAAGAGAAAACTTCTTGCCGACCCTATTTTCGGAGGCCGTTTCACCTTAACCACAACTAATTTTTTCGGCCTAAGAGACAAGAAGGAAGTATCTCTGGCGTGCCAAAAAAAAAAATCTTGATTTGTGCACCCGGTATTTGCGCTCTTCGCGTCTGCCCTCCACGACAAACTCCAGCCCTCCTTGTGCTTGGGTTGCCTAGTTGTGAGATGGATGGCTCTACATTGCCTTTTTTTTTGCTTCCTTCGAGGTTGTTTCTGTTTCCTCGTCCTGCCGCACCATAAATCATTTGGGCTCACGTCCTTTTCCGTAAACTACCTTGGTTGCCGTCGTGTTTTAGGCTCGAGAAAACTCTCAGTGAAACGTTGACAGTAAAATTAATCGCATAGTTGAATGGACTGAGGCGCTTTATTTCAAGATGGAAGGAGGTCGATAATTTATCATCGGGCAAAGTGCATTATGTACATTGTGGATCAGTCTTATGTTTGCAGTGTTTTATCTTCTGAAATCAAACAATTTGATGTCAATGTATACTTACTATCGAGTTAATTTTTACTAATGCAAAGTCCTAGCGTCATCACTTAAGCTGAGAAGTTGCCGTCGAAAGTTTGTTCGGATGATTAATATTCTTCATGCATATAGATTGAACTTGAATATGGAGTGCCCTGTTGTCGCAGGACGGCTGACCAGTATCACAGCAGCAGTCTGTAAGTCTGGGTTTCTATCTTGTCGTTTATGTAGATATGATAAAAGTACACATATTTACTCGAATCCGTAAAGACGTTCGTTTTATTTGATATGAAGATTCTTGATTTTCTCAGTCTATCGCGTGATCACAGGTTGGGTGCGGTTTTCTCTATAGTCTCTTCTATGACATTGATATGAGGCCCAGTGACCGAATTCTAATTTCGTTAAGACCAGGTTCAACGTATTGAAGAAACTGGTCTCTGCTTAGGAATCGTCACGTCGACACGAACACGTGGAGTAAAACAGTCATGACACTCCTCAGAAGCAGTGTCCAGCTTTTATTATTCTCCGTATTCCCTCATCACGACATTCTCCGCC
>JAWQFJ010027088.1:177500-190000 GCA_034096865.1 Theodoxus fluviatilis
CTCGCATTGATAAGATGGTATTGCAACGTATAGTAGGGGCCTAATGTATCATACCATATGAAGTCGTATTGAAGCTTGTTATTATTTAGCAGCAACGACAAAATGATAGAAGTAATCATGTTGAAAGGGGTGGAGGGCTGGGAAGTTGTGTATAAGTGTATCAATCACATTCGTTCTGCTTGCATAGCTTATGTCTGTCACAAAACTCCTGTGGGTTGGGGGTAAAAATAGATCCACCGTGTCTCCCTACGCGATCCATAAGAAGCAAAAAACTAGGGAAATCCAGATCTGATTTGTACTTGCTCTAACCAAACGTAGTGTATTTGAGATCAATAGCCTTACATAGGCTACAGAGGCAGATACGTTGTGAAGTTCCATTCATCATCATTTTCATCGTCTGACACGAGTTCTCACCATCTTGCCTTTGACAGGGATGTTGCAATGTTTCAGTTCCATTCCATGCACATTGATGCCTGCGGTCGAGGCATCAAACCTGCTCGAGAGTCACGTGGGACGATTTGATGAGTCATCATAGAGGCTGTCGCGCTCTCACATGTGTTGTATCGCCGGATGCTGGCCTGTCAGACAGACTTTGAACAAGTGCTAGTGATCATAAATGTACGCTGATCGAGTTACCTTGTGCCATTTTTTCCTGAGGGCCGCATCACACGAGTCGACTTTACACGTTTCACACTCACCCTGCCCACACGACAAAACTCTCTCACAATCGCAGAGCACTACTGATGCTCTTGCTCTACTAGCGCGTCGTGGTTGGCTGCCACAATGGCACACGCTGGAGAACGTCAGTGTGGGAGGTGTAGAATCGCCTGGTGTGATACGGCCTTGACCTTACTCTGTGCCCCATCCCTTTTTCTCTTTACATCTCACCCACTCACTTCTCTTTCTTAATTGTTTCCGTCTGTCATTTTGTGTATAATGTGTTTGCATGTGCATGCGTGTGCGTTAGTGCGAGCGTGAGCGCGCACGCGTGTTTGTGGATGTGTGTGTGTGTATTTATGTGTATGTGTCTGTTTCCTGTCTGTTTCATTTTCTGTGATTGTTCCCTGAAAGGAAAAAAAGGGTAAAAAGACAACAGCAACCGACTGTATTCTTTCCAGGAGTGGAGATGGCCCTGAATAGGGCCGTTTTGGTGCAGTGAGCGTACGCTCGATGGGAGAGAGCCTCCTGCTCCACCGTGGAGAACTGTAGCTCGTGTCCACAGGGTGTAGTTCCTCATAGTGGCTTCCTTCTGGATGGAGCGCGCTATTGCTTCGTTCGTCCTGAAACGTGGCAAGCTTTCGGAAGACTCTTTCTTCATCAGGCTAAGAATGGGAGAGACTGGCGCGTGACGGTTTGAATAGTGGATGGTCCGTATATCTCGTCATGTGCCTACCTATTTTTCTCTCAGTGTCTGTGCAAAATGTAATGTAAGGAGCAGCTCCCTGTCTCTTCCGCTGGAAGCCCTGGCTACTGGGTGTGCGGGGCTGCCTGCAGGAGTCCAGCCAGAGGAGTCCCCGGGCAGCCAGGCAGAATATCGGGATGCATGGGAACGAAATTAGATCACTAGGACCCGATTTTCATTTCAAACCACCTTCGAAAATCCAGAGACCAAGCCAAAAGGCAGTGGAGAAAGTGGTCGCCAAACTCCATACGCTAGGCCCGAGAATCACTCCTCCACTCCATGACCAGTTAAATAGAAACATCAACGTCTAGCCTCGTGCTCGCTCGCCCATTTGTTTTCCTGTCTCTATTTTTCTACATGAGTCTCTCTACTCTGTGAAGTCACCTAAAAGGCCTGAGTCCGTGCACGTTTGCTGAACTCGTAATCGTCAGCATCTCGTTTTGCTTGGTTCAATGCTCGTCTGTTCTGTGAACTTGCGAGTGCATGTATGCACATGTAGGTAGTTCCTGTGTTTATATGCGCTTGTGATTATGTGGGTTCCATCTCTGTTCAGCAATGAGTATGACATATTGCCAAACTGATGTGAATAAATCAATTTCAATTCGTTGTATCCCTAGGCACATTCAGCGTGGCCCCAAGCCTTCCTCCCGTCTCTTTGTCCCACACTCCACCAGCCAGTCCTCCGAATGCCCTCTCCCTCTTCACCAACCCCACCCCCAACCTATAATCCCACACCCAACCCATAATCCCACACCCAACCCCTAATCCCACACCCACACCCAACCCCTAATACCACACTCAACCCCTAATCCCACACCCTATCCCCATCCCCCGTTCTCCACTTCACCTCACCCACCCAGGCACCCTCATCCTCCATGGGTTTCGGTAAAAGTGATCTTTTTTATATTGCGACTTTCCACCCATTTATGGATGCTCAAACCGCACACATTTACCCCCTGGTCACCGGGCTACCTATTTTTATCATTCCAACACCATCTCAACTCGTCGGGGAGCATTCAACCGGGCTGCGGATGAACGCGCCAAAGTTAGTTTTCACAATTTTCCAACTTAGCCCTCACAGGTACCCGTTTTTCCCTTGGGTGGAGACGGAATCTGGAGGGAACAAAAACTACTGCGCCGCAAAGCATCTGTATGCTCATCACACTAATCACTGTAGCAGATGATATTAAAACTTCCGACTGATCAAGATGCCATGCAAGGTGATGTTCGGATCGGACCTCCATGTGGATGGTAAATGGACTGCCTCTGTCCGAGGGCTTGTTGACCGTCACGATCCTGGAAATGTGCGCATTGGATGAATGACAAGGACGCACCCGCTTCATTGGGATTTTGATCTTGGCCCCGCAAATCTTTTCGACGCTAGAAAAAGGAGTTTCGCAAATCTCGGTGATTGCTGACACGTCTTTGCACGCTCATCCAGTCTTATCCGATTTCAGTCGCCATCACCTCCACCTTTTCCTAGGGGAATATGAGCTCCCAAAGAGAATTCCAGTCAGATGTATTGTCCTCAGATAACTTCAGGATCACGATTTTACTCTGGGTTGTCATTGTTTTGAAGAATCGTGTCAGATTGCTCGTCGCTCCATCCACCTCATGGCTATCTGCGATGATGAACGTGTATTCCGATCATAAGGCCTCCTCACACGTGGACACAATGCTGGCAACTAATCTGCTTCCGTACGAAATGTCGCGCTTAAGAGTGGCAAAAAATGTTTCGGGCGTGCTCGTACGTGGCAATGTCCTGGCAACAATCGGGTTTCCATGGTAAATGTCGCGCTCGTGAGTCATAAAAGCAATGTTTCGTCGAGTGTTTGCCAATAGAAACACGTACTATTTTGCATGTCCTTGAACAATCCCTCCCTCGAACAGCCAATCAGATGGATTCCTGCCTGTGAATTAGAGGTTAAAAAAGTGTCCAACAATGTCCAAATGGCTGACTCGCCACCCTCGTTTTGAATTGTCTGTGGCATCTGCTACTTCATCTGTCACTTGTAGAATATCCTGACGCCTAAATATGATTTTCTTGTACACTTTTTCGTCACTACATCTTTCTAATGTGTGCTGTTTATTGCAAAATACTTGTTGTCGTCGCAAGGAGCGCAGCAGACTCGTCGAGTTAAAAGCTTTGATGAATTCATACTTTTTTGGTTCGTATTCGTTTGTGTATGTGTTACAAATTTTTTTATGGAGCAATTTGCAGCATGCAAACCGGTGAAAAAGGCGTACAACATTTGTTTACTGAATTACACAAAACAACAAGCTTCCAGGTGCCAAAGGGCTCCCTTCGTTCAGAGCGAAAATTGGATTTGGTTCCCACCACGTGCTCTGCGAACCTCAAGCCCAGTTCGTGGATCCTTTTAAAGCTAGTCCGCGGGTCAAGAGTTCGCCCTGTCAAGAACAAGCTTTAGGAAGGCCGATCACGTCGTAGTCGAGAGACCAACATTGAACCAGGACATGGGACGCCACGGCCCGCCAGCGGTCTGCGCCTCATCGGTTCCGTCACGTGGTCTGACCTCGCTCGCGATTGCGTGCACTGACTTCCCTCTATTCGCAAGTCATTTGCGTCAGAAGGAGGACAGCTGAAAACTCCAACCAAGTGAGTTATCAATCAGCCCCTCGCATTGCTTCACCCATTGCCGAGTCTGAGACAAACAGTTCTACTGTGGTTTTGAAAGCAGTTGAAGACTGCAGTCGAAAACTGTTTCCTACGACCATCACTGAAGGTCCGACCTATATGCATTCCACGCACACGTTTTATTCATAACGGTGGGTTTTTCCCTGGCACGTAAGCACTGCTTTATGTGTCATTACGAGTTGCTTGTCGACGAAAACTGCTGTCACGTGGAAGGCGCACGCGGTGACGACAAGTACAGGCTCACCGATTGGCTGGCGATGCGCGCGGTAAGCGATGCTGCGAGAGGTTGATTTACTGAGCCATCGGGTCATTACTGGTGGGAGACAGTCAGGTGTTCGGCCTGGTCATTGCCAGAGCTTTTAGCAGGTTTCATGTTTTGTTGAAATGGCTCTAAGAACAAGCGACAAAAAGGCATGATTATTTTCTTCCTGTGGCGAGCTTCTGCAACAAGGTTGCTCAAAAGTTCAAAGTAAGCACACTGCAAAGAGGGATATCACATCATCAAGTATGGGCATTCTTACCGTGTGGTGCATCTTAACTGATAACCCAGTTTGGTTGTGCATGTGCATAACATTTACAATAGAACCAATCCTCTTTACTTCATGAGCACAAAGACAGTTTCAGACACTGTAGTCACTTTGTGGCTAAAGATTCTTTATGTTGTAAATACATGTCTATGCCTAACGGTCCCATCCTGCTCAACAGTGTTGCAAATACGGCAGCGATTTTCGTTCTCTGTTGTAGACCTTTAAAAAAAGACCATCGCAGTGTGTCACTGTTTGAAAAAGCCGTTGTCTGTTATATTGTGTAATCTGGACCGCATTGTTTCTTTATAAATACGTCGCTTTCCGTTTTTCGCATTTACCAGCCTTTCATCCATTCTATGCTGTTATGGAACAACATAGGTTTTGGGCAGATACAGATTTATCACGGGGAAATCACACACGTCAACAATCGGCAAGCTGGCGAGCCAGTGTTAGTCTTTATGGTCGAGACGAGAGATAATATTTTTACCTGGGGTCACCAAGCACGCAATAATACTAGGAGAGATTTACAATATCAAAGCATAAAGTTTACCAGGTGTATCTTTGGCTTCAGATGAGTCTGGTTTAGGTATGAAGGCGTTTAAGAGATAGTATAGGTAAATGGAGTGGGTTGAAAAGGAAATAGCGATGATTGACTATCTAAACTTAAATCGCTTTTTGCGAACTGAAATCTGTTTATCATGAAAATAAAACCCTAACATGTTGCGACGATTTAGATGGTGACTGGATTCGCACTGTTTGTTTCATTCCATTAGGTTACAGGGGCTTGACGTGCCTACCTAAAAGTGCTAATCAGGAAACTTTTTTTAAAAATCGCCCTGCCGCTCCTTCTCGCGAGTATTTCTGTTATATGAGGCATATTTTATGAAGGCTACGGTTATTAAAATAAAGGAAATGTGTATGTCATGTGCTTGTGTTTTTCCATTGGGAGCAAAACTGGGAAAATGAAGCATCGAAATGCATTCCACTTTGAAGAAAATAAACCGCAAGTGGTCTATTTCAATTTCTGTAGCATTTTTACAAAACGTTATCCTGCATTTTTCTACACGTTTGTGACGAGATCACCCCCCCCCCCCCCTCTTTGCTTACTTACTAACCTGTGGTATGTAAATTAGTGTGGCCGCTAACCATGCTAAAAATAGCAACGTTAAAGCGTGTTGTTGGGGTGTGGTCCGCCAACCAATCAGTGTCCACTGTGTGATAGAGGGATGAGTTCAGAATCGGCCTATAGTGTCCCTCTGCACGATATATGGGAGGCGAGTGATTAAAAATACCATAACTTGCATTATATTGCTGTGGACTGTTTTGGTGATTGATGACCTTGCATGACCTAAGAAGGTTACTAGGTCATGGCCCTCCATCCATATATCTAGTCACAGCAAGCTTGGTGCATACTTGATGCTAATGTGGAAAGGAGACGTATCATTAGCCCATGTTCACACGTGACGGAGGAGTTTTTATGATTGGCCACATTGTTACACGTGATTGGAGAATTATTGTAGCAAGTATAAAGACCCCTGCCGCCGATTGCTCGGGGCGAGCGAGATGCCATCAGCCAGAGAAGACCACGCCACGCCGTTTTGAAGGGCGAGCTGTCTCTGTTTCCCCGTCGTGTAAGCTTCTGCCCTCCCGGCATTTCCACCGACTGAAGAACCACACTCCCACACCGTTTCGAAGACCCAGCATCCACTAGTGCACGTCTCCGTCCCGCTCCACTAGTGCACGTCTTCTCCGCCCCGCTCCACTAGTGCACGTCTCCGCCCCGCTCCACTAGTGCACGTCTCTCCGCCACGCTCCACTAGTGCACGTCTCTCCGCCCCGCTCCACTAGTGCACGTCTCTCCGCCCCGCTCCACTAGTGCACGTCTCCGCCCCGCTCCACTAGTGCACGTCTCCGCCACGCTCCACTAGTGCACGTCTCTCCGCCCCGCTCCACTAGTGCACGTCTCTCCGCCCCGCTCCACTAGTGCACGTCTCTCCGCCACGCTCCACTAGTGCACGTCTCTCCGCCACGCTCCACTAGTGCACGTCTCCACCCCGCTCCACTAGTGCACGTCTCTCCGCCCCGCTCCACTAGTGCACGTCTCCGCCCCGCTCCACTAGTGCACGTCTCCGCCGCGCTCCACTAGTGCACGTCTCTCCGCCACGCTCCACTAGTGCACGTCTCTCCGCCACGCTCCACTAGTGCACGTCTCCGTCCCGCTCCACTAGTGCACGTCGTCTCCGCCCCGCTCCACTAGTGCACGTCTCCGCCCCGCTCCACTAGTGCACGTCTCTCCGCCCCGCTCCACTAGTGCACGTCTCTCCGCCCCGCTCCACTAGTGCACGTCGTCTCCGCCCCGCTCCACTAGTGCACGTCTCTCCGCCCCGCTCCACTAGAGCACGTCATCTCCGCCCCGCTCCACTAGTGCACGTCATCTCCGCCCCGCTCCACTAGTGCACGTCTCCGCCCCGCTCCACTAGTGCACGTCTCCGCCCCGCTCCACTAGTGCACGTCTCTCCGCCCCGCTCCACTAGTGCACGTCTCTCCGCCACGCTCCACTAGTGCACGTCTCTCCGCCACGCTCCACTAGTGCACGTCTCTCCGCCACGCTCCACTAGTGCACGTCCCTCCGCCCCGCTCCACTAGTGCACGTCTCCGCCCCGCTCCACTAGTGCACGTCTCCGCCCCGCTCCACTAGTGCACGTCTCCGCCCCGCTCCACTAGTGCACGTCGTCTCCGCCCCGCTCCACTAGTGCACGTCTCCGCCCCGCTCCACTAGTGCACGTCCTCTCCGCCCCGCTCCACTAGGGCACGTCTCCGCCCCGCTCCACTAGTGCACGTCTCCGCCTCGCTCCACTAGTGCACGTCTCTCCGCCCCGCTCCACTAGTGCACGTCTCTCCGCCACGCTCCACAAGTGCACGTCTCTCCGCCACGCTCCACCAGTGCACGTCTCTCCGCCCCGCTCCACTAGTGCACGTCATCCGCCCCGCTCCACTAGTGCACGTCTCCGCCCCGCTCCACTAGTGCACGTCTCCGCCCCGCTCCACTAGTGCACGTCTCCGCCCTGCTCCACTAGTGCACGTCTCCACCCCGCTCCACTAGTGCACGTCTCCACCCCGCTCCACTAGTGCACGTCTCCGCCCCGCTCCACTAGTGCACGTCTCCGCCCCGCTCCACTAGTGCACGTCTCCGCCCTGCTCCACTAGTGCACGTCTCCGCCCCGCTCCACTAGTGCACGTCATCCGCCCTGCTCCACTAGTGCACGTCTCCGCCCCGTTCCACTAGTGCACGACGTTTATTGGCGCTGCTGAAATGGTCGAAGTCGGAAACATTCGGAACGTCGTTTAGCTTAAGATTACACCCAAATCACGCGGGCCGTTAAGGTGCATGGAGTACAGTACCGCCGAGCAAGACGTATGTCACAAAACACAGATATATTAACGCTGCCGGATCTTATAATAACTCCCCGGGCGTGCGAAGTCTGTCAACAGTCGCGTTTTATAAAACCAGACTAAAAATAGACTACAGGGAGGTGACTCCCATATTATTTCCGGCAGGGGAGACGGCTTTGCACGAGAAAAAAACTTTTTTGAACGCTACATTATGTGTTAAACTACACAAATGCACCAAAAACACAAAAACTCGTAAAGCAACTAATGCGTCGTTTGTCGGGATATATTCCATGCGAAGAGCACGTGCAGGAGCGGTAAATCGCATAGAGAGCCGAGCAGATAACTCTGCGATGACTTCCGGAGTAACTTTTCGTCGGGGGTAACTTTTCGTCGCTACAGGCTGTATTTCTGTAACGTTAACTGAAGGATAAAGTCCGACTGATCTGAATATTTGCCCCCTTGACTACCCCTGATATATGTTCAGCGCCTGACTGGCTGCAGGACAACCTTTGCTTAAAAGAATTATTTGTGAATTTGTGAAAATCTTGAAATATACATCTGCACACAATTTCTTATGTGGACACTGAACCTAATGGTGATATTTCTAGGAATTTCACGTCTGGAATCTGTGAGTGATTTAAAATGTTGTATCCTGTCATACAGGGGGGGGGGGGGGGGGGGGGACTCAGAATTGGATTTTACGCGGATGAATTTGAATGATCCGACTCACTCTCAATGCCTGTAGACTCCTTGTGGATTACCTCGACTATAATCCACACATCGCACCGAGAGTACTTTTGTGCATCATCATATTTTTGCCTGAGTGAGTAGTTTTGTCATTTATGTTGCTTTGATCAACAAAGCCTACGCTATTCGCTAATAGTGACTGAGCCGTGCTTTCCATCCTCTGCCACTACTATCTGCAAATTCTCTAGAAATGCTCACTTCTAAATTGCTCATCCCATCGCTCTGAACATTCTCCATTGTTTGTGGACCTCCTTAATTCTAATCCACAAATCGTATCCGGAATATTCATTGAAAGTGTGTGGGCTTTGCTGTGTACTTTTCCACTGTGCATCAACTGAAAGTTGTCTTGGTTTTTGTTACGCCTTGCTTGGCCCTGTATTGATTAAACTCTTTTGCCTTTTTTTCGTCTCTCTCATTGTGTCCATTTGATCTTGCCTTGCTTTTTCTGGGATTCCTCTTGCCTTGCCTAAAATGTTCATGCCTTTGGTTATGTAGTGCTGCCTCTTCTTTCAGTTGCTTTGTTGCCTCGTCTCAGATAGACCAGTGGATACTCTCGAAGAACTAGCCATGGACAATGTTGGCTGGATATCTTCTTCCGCAGCTGGAACTTCGGGTTTTGGAGTTTTAGTGCCTGCGCCAATATTTTCTTTATTCGTTGGTTCATCTGCGATAAACAAGTCAGACTTTCATTTAAACTAAACATCTCATGACTTGTCTTTTGTAGCGTTAGTGGTGTGTGAACGATTCTGATGTGTTCAGTCCTGATTGTCGAGTTGCAATGAACACAGTAGAAAATAAAAACTGGAAGAAGAAGAAGAGGATTTGCAAAATCCGAGTTTTATCATTGTTGCAAAATTTTACAAAATATTTGACAAAGTTCACAAAATCTTACCACAATATATGTGAAACATATTCATATATTGCGTAGCGAAATACCTATGATACGGAAATGATATTCTTGAGTGTGAAAACAACTGAAGCACACATGCAATACGAAGCAAGCGATACGCAAGCAAAATAAATCTTTATTTATGAGTGAAAAGCAAAAACATCTTAATATATGGAAATCACTTTATCCCAAAACGAATATAGTTTCTTTCCCTGTGGAAAATAATGTGTTTAAGTTCACGAAGGGCTTTCGCCCGAATCAGCATCACACGACTCTTCGACTGCAATTTCTAAATGTGTATTAGACAGGAAAATATCGATACTCTCCCCCTTGGATCTAACACTTTTATCTTTCCTTTTCTTTTTATGCTCACTTTTGCTTAATGCCTTTGAAGAAAATCAACTTCTGCTTCTAATCCATCTCAGAATCCAGGTATTAAGGGGAAATCAAGTTTGCCAAAAAATGTAGGTAATCTTCTTCATGTTCTCTTTATTTTCAACCTTTTTTTTCCTTGAAAAGATATCTTTTCCTCACACAAGTGTGAGCAGGGAGTTTGAAAGAGCTCAGAGTTCACCATTCTGCGGTCTGGTGAAATGAGGGATTTAGCGTTTCTCCCTCCAGGAACTCAGAGGTTGGTGAGTTGAGAAAAAGGCATCGCGTTTGAAACTATCCAGTAATATTATGGTATTACACGAATGTGTTTACTAGCTGAAGCACATCTCTCTCTCTCTCTCTCTCTCTCTCTCTCTCTCTCTCTCTCTCCTCTCTCCTCTCTCTCTCTCTCTCCCCCTCTCCCTCCCCTCCCTCCCTCCCTCCCTCCCTCCCTCCCCTCCCTCCCCCTCTCTCTCTCCCCTCTCCCTCTCCCTCTCCCTCTCTCTCTCTCTCCTCCTCCTCTCTCTCTCTCTTTCTTTTTCTCCTCTCTCTCTCTCTCTCTCTCTCTCTCTCTCTCTCTCTTTCTCTCTCTCAGCTGTTGTGACATGCTCAATATCATGCAACATTTCTCCCAATGCCATCGTGCAAACGACACGGAAAAATGTCAACTTCGTATCTATGATTGGGTCACTACCTCTTTTCTCACATTTGACATTCGTCTCTGTCCTATCGCCTTCTCTACACATCATCTCTCACTTGCTCACGCCTTCCACGCATTTCTTGTTCTGGCATCCTGTTAGACACCTTGTTTGCATACGACAGTAATGGAACTTATGAGATTACAGAGAAAAAGACACTCCTCAACACGTCGACCAGGTTGTGAGGTAATACGTTGACTTGAAGCAGGGAAGGAGAGAGAAATCGAATGGGAGAGGCCCCATCTTGAGTGCCCGGACGCCAGAATGAAAGAGACAGACTCAATTATGGACCAGGCCAGGCCGAGAAAAGCTAATGGCCCGTCCTGAACAAACCAGGTGGACGCGAGTAGCCGACGCCTACACCGGAAGAGGGCATAGAGCCTCCCACCAACTATTCGCAGGTAAAGCTCAGCTTAAGCCCAGCCACCCACTCACGCCTGGACAAGAGGAGAGGGTCACTTAGGAAGGAAGGAAAGGAAGAAACGAAGGAAGGAAGGAAGGAAGGAAGGAAGGAAAAAGGGAAGGCAAAACAATCAAAGAAACTTTAGGGTCTCTTTGGGGGGTAGTCATATATCTAGTCATATACCTAGTCATATACCTAGTCATACACCTAGTCATATGCCTAGTCATATACCTAGTCATATACCTAGTCATATACCTAGCCATATACCTAGCCATATACCTAGTCATATGCCTAGCCATATACCTAGCCATATACCTAGTCATATACCTGGTCATATACCTAGCCACACACCTAGCCATATACCTAGCCATATACCTAGCCACACACCTAGCCATATACCTAGTCATATACCTAGTCATATACCTAGTCATATACCTAGTCATATACCTAGCCATATACCTAGTCATATACCTAGTCATATACCTAGTCATATACCTAGCCATATACCTAGCCATATACCTAGCCATATACCTAGCCATATACCTAGTCATATGCCTAACCATATACCTAGCCATATACCTAGTCATATACCTGGCCATATACCTAGCCACACACCTAGCCATATACCTAGCCATATACCTAGCCATATACCTAGCCACACACCTAGTCATATACCTAGTCATATACCTAGTCATATACCTAGTCATATACCTAGTCATATACCTAGTCATATACCTAGTCATATACCTAGTCATATACCTAGTCATATACCTAGCCATATACCTAGTCATATACCTAGTCATATACCTAGTCATATACCTAGCCATATACCTAGTCATATACCTAGTCATATGCCTAGCCATACACCTAGTCATATACCTAGTCATATACCTAGTCATATACCTAGTCATATACCTGGCCATATACCTAGCCACACACCTAGCCATATGCCTAGCCATATACCTAGCCATAAACCTAGCCATATACCTAGCCATATGCCTAGCCATATGCCTAGTCATATACCTAGTCATATACCTAGTCATATACCTAGTCATATACCTAGTCATATACCTAGCCATATACCTAGTCATATACCTAGTCATATGCCTAGCCATACACCTAGTCATATACCTAGTCATATACCTAGTCATATACCTAGTCATATACCTAGTCATATACCTAGTTATACACCTAGCCATATATCTAGCCATATACATAGCCATATGCCTAGTCATATACCTAGTCATATACCTAGTCATATACCTAGTCATATACCTAGTCATATACCTAGTCATATACCTAGTTATACACCTAGCCATATATCTAGCCATATACATAGCCATATACCTAGCCATATACCTAGCCATATACCTAGTCATATACCTAGTCATATACCTAGTCATATACCTAGCC
>JAWQFJ010027090.1:0-2500 GCA_034096865.1 Theodoxus fluviatilis
TGTGTGTGTGTGTGTGTCTGTCCCGTCTCCACGGCCTATATCTCAAAAACTACTGGACGGATTTCCTTGAGATTTTGCACACTGACTGGAAGTTAGGTCCCATTCAATATTATCAAATTTTCAGAATCGAGGTTTGAAAAGAAAGTGACTTTTTTACATTTTGGTGTTTCACTGAAAACGATTCAACAGACTCCATTTTGCAAAATCTGTGACGTTATCATTTGACGTCGAATAATGTGACGTCATTTGCGAGGAGATTTTTGAAGGAGGGTGAATAGAATAGAATAGAATAGAATTCTTCGGCTTGCTTAGGCGTCCAGGGCCTGTATGCACGTCGGTCCGTTTAGTGGACTAATCGCGTTTATCCTCAGGGGCGGATCAGTTCATTTTTTTGGGGGGGTGGGTTTCCAAACTTTTTTAAGACCGGGAAGGAAGGGGGATTTTAAGGCGCCTATATACATACCCGTTTGCAAGCAGATTTTGCTCTCGATCCGGCACCGGATCGGCAGCAAAAATACGCTTGACATCCACACGCAACGATTACACCGAGACCACGCAATCGAGCGATTTTCACTTACGTGAAGCGAGGTCAGAATTTAGAGTTACGGCCTATCCTATACGAATTTTCGCGTATAAAGTTATCGCACCTCCGAGGTCCGATAGAGCCTAAACGCGTGTAAATAATATTACGGCGGCCATTTTTTTTTCTCCGAGCACGACAACGGCGTTTTCTGCGAAGAAACAGGATTTTCCGGGACCGAACTAAGCCATGAACAGCATTAATTTATCAAGGCTGTATGCTGAATGCATCAGTAGGTCGGGAAAGTTTCAACTTTTTACACATCGAATGCAGGTCAACGCAGATATACGTACGCGGCAAAGAATCTGCACCACCGCTTCGTTGCGTGCATGTTTGCACAGAAAACGCTGTATTTCGGGATACTAGAAACCCCATCCAAAGAAAATGTAAGCCATGAACAGCATTAATTTCTCAAAGCTGTATGTTGAATGCATCAGTAGGTCGGGAAAGCTCCTATATTTTAAAATCCGACAGGCAGGTCTCACGCATAGACTACACGTGGAAGCGTTGTTGCCATGGCTCTGAAAAGGGCCGTAACTCTAAATTCTGACCTCGCTTCACGTAAGTGAAAATCGCTCGATTGCGCGGTCTCGGTGTAATCGTTGCGTGTGGATGTCAAGCGTATTTTTGCTGCCGATCCGGTGCCGGAGTGTTAATTCAGCGTTTATGACATGCCAAAGGAAAGCAAAGCATGTCATAATAGGAGCTTCCTGAACCTATCCATCATGTTTAAAATATATGGTTGATTGTTCCTGGGCCGATAGCTTAGAAATGGATTTACATGCTTTACAAACACTCCGTCATTGCAATTCTCTAATGGCTCAGCTGGTAGAGCGTTCGACTCTTGGTCATGCATGACCAGGTTTGATTCTGCGCTGAAACTTTTTTTTCTTCTCTTTTTTCGAGAGGTTGTGGTTTTCTTGTGTTTTTATGTGTGTTTTCCACCTCTTTTCTCGAGAGGTTGCGGGTTCGAACCCAATCTTTTCTTAAATGCCAAAACCTGGAGGTTCAGCGCCAGCGGTTTTTATTCTTGATTTTTCAGCATTTTTCTGTATGATTATTTCAATACCGTATAATTATGTATTTAGTTTGGTGCTGAAAAGTTCCACAGTGCAATAGTGAATGAGTAGTTCAACGTGATTATGTGGAGGCCAACCAGAATGAAGGATCACAAGATCGACACAAACAATCACCTCATCTGTTATCACCCTCAAATAGTAATGCGCGTGAGCCCCCCCCCCCCCCACCCCCCCCCCCACCCCCACCCCCTTTGCCCTCTCCCTAACCCAGAGACACTATACTATAATAGACTGCTGACTTGACCTCTCAGTGTATAGTCTAAATATAGTCGCAGTGCTGGCTGCGCTGCTCCGCCTTAGTTCTGGCAAAGATCATTTCCGGTTTTCAATGTCTACAGAATGGAGCAGTTAATCGAGGAGATACTTGAGGAAAGTACGCAGCATTTACTGAAAATAAGTAATGGAAAAGAAGGAATGAACATTGAAATACTATGTTATACATAATTGTCAATCTATAGCTACATCAGCTCGGACAGCGTAGATGAGTGTAACATTTATGACCGAGATAATACACGAAAGACAAAGAGCGAGTCGACGCTTCATGAAGTCAGTTGGCAATTATATTATCAATCAGAAAATAATTTTTTTAATAAGTAGGATGGTGTTGTAAGTCAGAGGCACTGCTGCTAAACGTTTCTTAAACATGTGAAATACATAGAACAGGTTAAAGATACTACGTCTAGCGTTATACAGCTATTGACGGCGGTCAGTTTCTATGTATATGTGCCTGATACATGGAATTTGTTATCGTCGTTGTGTTTTCTTATTCTGTGGAACGACAGCCCTCTATTTAAGCCTGTGCAGGCTCCACAACCAACAATTGCACAGTTATTTCCCGGCA
>JAWQFJ010027090.1:15000-19191 GCA_034096865.1 Theodoxus fluviatilis
AGCTCAAATTCATATCCACTCGGTGTCCTTCACGTTAGCTGGAACCCCCAGGTCTGGGCTTATGGTGGCCTTCACCAGGAGTTCAGTCGGGAAATGCATGCAGAGGTCATGAAAATCTAATCACCATGGCATAGTGTGAAATTAAGGGAAGTCAATTCTGTATTATATTTATTTCGGATACATACTCAATATGAATATTTTGTCCGCAAACACTTTGGCCGATATCTAAGGGATTGCTCATGATCTGTCGCGTGTTATGAGTTGCTGCGGCCTTGGTCACAATATCATGGTCAACCCTCGATAAGCTCCACAAGTTCAACGGCTGTGTTGGACAATACGCTGCATGCACAAGAGTAAAGGCTTATTTTGCCTTGTGCTGATTTGAAAATTACTACTACTACTACTACTACTACTACTACTACTACTACTACTACTACTACTACTACTACTACTACTGCTGCTGCTGCTGCTGCTGCTACTACTGCTGATGCTGCTACTATACTACTACTACTACTAGTTTATTCATATGCACATACCTTCCATTGACAGGCAAGCTCATTGCGTTTACAATTAAAAAAATCAACACTCATACAACCACTCAACACCACATTCCTACAAAAACTCACACACTACACACATAAACTATTAAAAAAACTAAGATCCAATACAAGAAATACAACAAATTATACAATATACACAGCACTTGCAGGCCAGATCAAGTAAGGCGAAGCAGCTCAGCGAGAAAGGCGGATCGGAAGAGGTGGGTCTTTAGAGCACTTTTGAACTGGGGCAGAGTGTCAGAATGACGGACTGAGCGAGGGAGACTATTCCAGATTACAGGTCCAATATAGGAGAAGGCACGCTGTCCTTGAGTTTTCTTATTACGGCGGGTAACCTTAAGCATTCTAGAGTCAGCAGCTGAGCGTAGAGATCTGCTGGAGGGCGTGTAGACTGCAAGAATTTCTGTAAGAGCGTGTGGTGCGGTGTTGTCGATGGCCTTCAAGCACAAAGTAACAAGTTTATAATCTATCCTCTGAGAGATGGGGAGTTAGTGAAGTGTATGTAGGAGTGATGAGGCATGGGTACACTTGGGACATCAAAAAACTAGCCTAGCAGCACAATTCTGAACTTTCTGGAGTTTGTTAAGCAGAGTGTCAGGGATGCCAGCGAGAAAAGTTTCCCTAGTCGAGACGAGACAGAACAAGTGATGTGATGAGCGGTTTGGAGGCCTGCTGAGAAAGATAATGACGAATGGTACTAATTTTCCTTAACTCTTAATATGCTAACTGACAGACTTTGTTGATATGAGCTCTCATTGACAGGTCATCGTCAAACATGACGCCTAAATTTCGAACAGACTGAGAGAAGACGATGTCACTGTGACCGATGGTTAGTTTGAGGGCCTGATCCGATTCGCCTCCGCCGCCTACCAGGAGTGCTTCAGTTTTTGAGTCATTGAGTTGGAGCTGTTCCGGGTCATCCACCGTTTCACGTCAGAGATACAGTGTTCGCTGGTAGAAAGAAGAGAGTGGATTTGACTGGGATGGGAGGAGTTGTTGAGCTGGGTATAATCAGCAAATTCACTGTGAGAGACTGAATGACTGTCAATTACATTGGAGAGTGATTGGGTGTACAGTAGAAACAGCAGAGGACCCAGAACAGAGCAGTGAGGGACTCCGTACTTGAGAGGTGTAGGATCAGAAGCAAAACCCGAGATCGAAACAGTCTGTCTACGTTCTGAGAGATATGAATGCAGGAAAGAGAGTGCTAAGTTCCCAATACCAACAACGTTTCTAAGACGGGTGAGAAGAATTCCATGGTCTATTGTGTCGAGCGCGGCACTCAAATCCAACAGAGTAAGAAGAGAAACTTTGGAATTGTCAGAAGCAACGAGAAGATCGTTTAGAACACGGAGCAGAGCTGTTTCGGTGGAATGATGAGCACGGTACGCTGATTGAAAACGGGCCAAAAGGTCATACTGGGACACGTGCTCCAGCAGCTGCTGCAAAGCTAACTTCTCTAACAATTTTGACAGAAAAGAGAGATTGGAGAATGGCCTATAATTACTTAGTTTGTTTGGATCTAGGTCCTGCTTCTTCAAGAGCGGCTTAACTATAGCCTGCTTGAAAACATTAGGGAAGGTGCCAGTGTGGAAGCAATCATTGATTATCTGTGTCAGGACAGGTAGGATCTCATCAATGCACTCAACTAAGAGGGGTGTGGGCACAGGGGCAAGGCCACAGGAGGTAGGGTTCATACTGCGGAAGGTCTTGAGGACCGCACTAGCCTCAACCGGGCTGAACTGAAGGAGGGGAGTACCCCTGAAGGATACTGGGTCATAACAGGCGCACCTGCATCAGCAGACATGTCAACGTTGCTTCGAATATCGGACACCTTGGACTGTAGAGTGTTATTGCAGCCAAATACATGAATGATTTCTTCGTTGCTGTCACTCGTTGTTTCATTATCACTCTCAGTAAATGTGTCTGCAAATTTTGCAGAAAAAACAACAAATGTCTGACAAAAGATGGAATTGGAAGGCCACAATGCGAAGTTAATTAAGGGAGGTGAAGGCGTCATTTCTGCTTTAACCCCGATCAAAGACACTAGCTAACGGGACCGCCAGCTTGTGCAGTTTTGACGCGATTTCTCATTGGCCTTGTAGCGGCCAAAATAGTAACCCGGCCAAAACAGTGACCAGAAGTCATCGCAGAGTTATCTGCGAGGGGCGTGCTGAAAATTCAACTCTAAAAAGAGACGGCACCCGCCAATCCGCCTGACTGACTTGGCATGCCCGGTGAGTTATGCTAAGATCCGGCCGCGTTAATATATGTGCGTTTTGTGACAAACGTCTTGCTCGGCGGTACTGTACTCCATGCACCTTAACGGTCCGCGTGATTCGGGTGTAATCTTAAGCTAAACGACGTTTATTGGCGCTGCTGAAATGGTCGAAGTCGGAAACGTTCGGAACGTCGTTTAGCTTAAAATTACACCCGAATCACGCGGACCGTTAAGGTGCATGGAGTACAGTACCGCCGAGCAAGACGTTTGTCACAAAACGCAGATATATTAACGCGGCCGGATCTTAGCATAACTCACCGGGCGTGCCAAGTCAGTCAACGGTCGCGTTTTATAAAACCAGACTACAAATAGACTACAGGGAGGTGACTCCCATACTATTTCCGGCAGGGGAGACGGCTTTGCACAGGAAAAAACTTTTTTGAACGCTACATTATGTGTTAAACGACACAAATGCACCAAAACACAAAAACTCGTAAAGCAACTAATGCGTCGTTTGTCGGGATATATTCCATGCGAAGAACACGTGCAGGAGCGAAAAATTGCCGAGCAGATAACTCTGCGATGACTTCTGGACACTGTTTTGGCCGGGATACTATTTTGGCCGCTACAGGCCTCTCTGTGACGTTTTGACAATCGCGGAAGTATCACTTCCGGTAGAACGAAAGCTTGTAGCGTGTAGCAGCCAAAAGTTACTCCCGGCCAAAAGTTACTCCGGAAGTCATCGCAGAGTTATCTGCTCGGGACGTGCTGAGAATTCCACTCTAAAAAGAGACGGCACCCGCCACTCCGCCTGACTGACTTTGCACGCCCGGTGAGTTATGCTAAGATCCGGCCGCGTAAATATATCTGCGTTTTGTGACAAACGTCTTTCTCGGCGGTACTGTACTCCATGCACCTTAACGGTGCGCGTAATTCCGGTGTAATCTTAAGCTAAACGACGTTTATTGGCGCTGCTGAAATGGTCGAAGTCGGAAACATTCGGAACGTCGTTTAGCTTAAGATTACACCCGAATCACGCGCACCGTTAAGGTGCATGGAGTACAGTACCGCCGAGCAAGACGTTTGTCACAAAACGCAGATATATAACGCGGCCGGATCTTAGCATAACTCCCCGGGCGTGCCAAGTCAGTCAACGGTCTCGTTTTATAAAACCAGACTACAAATAGACTACAGGGAGGTGACTCCCATATCATTTCCGGCAGCGGAGACGGCTTTGCACGGGGAAAAACTTTTTTGAACTCTATATTATGTGTTAAACAACACAAATGCACCAAAAACACAAAAACTCGTAAAGAAACTAATGCGTCGTTTGTCGGGATATATTCCATGCAAAAACAGGTGCAGGAGCGGTAAATCGCATAAAGAAAAAGCCGAGCAGATAACTCTGCG
>JAWQFJ010027091.1:0-14616 GCA_034096865.1 Theodoxus fluviatilis
ATTTATTATTATTCATGCACGTTGATTTACTGATCATTGTTTCTATCACTTCAGAGTGGTGATTAAAGTTCTTTTTGTCTTTGACCTCATGCATCCGATCTTTCCTCTGTTGCCTTGTCCAGTCCTTGACAGCGAGAAAGGTGAATGAATATTGCATGCAGCAGTGCGTTTACCCCTAGACATCGTCTTCATTAAGAATAATCAGAGCACGGCATGTAATAAGTGGAAATCAGAACATGTTAACAATCGCGATGCACTTATTTGATTCAGAATGGTTTTGAAATTTAAAACAAGGAAACTTCAGATGAGCAGTGGAATCCAGGAGGAGGAGAAGGAGTCCAAGGGGCTGAGCAAAGGTTGCTTTAGCTGGGAGGGTGAGGACAACTGCAAGGCAAGGGGTGGGTGGGGGTGGGGACTGGTGTCCACACCCATGAGATTCCACCCTGAAGAGATCCGCCTCTCATAACGCCAATGTGTGTTGTGGTGTGTGTGTGTGTGTGTGTGGGTGTGTTTGTGTGGGTGTGTGGTGTGGGTGTGTGTATGTGTGTGTGTGTGTGTGTGTGTATGTGTGTGTATGTGTGTGTATGTGTGTGTGTGTGTGTGTGTGTGCATGTGTGTGTGTATGTGTGTGTGTGTGTGTGTGCGCTTGTGTGTGTGTGTTTGTATGTGTGTCTGCATGTGTGTGTGTGTGCATGTGTGTGTGTGCATGTGTGTGTTTGTGCATGTGTGTGTGTGTGTGTGTGTCTGCATGTGTGTGTTTGCATGTGTGTGTGTGTGTGTGCATGTCTGCATGACCGAGAAAATGTAAATATGTTCAATGGGAATGAGGAAAAGAAGAATGTAAATAGCCTCAAACTCACCAGCAATTTCTCTTCAGCTTCTATGCGACAAGACAATGTAAATATGTTCAATGGGACATGCAAGTGTTTGTACTTAAATGCGGATCAACTTATGAACAAGCGTTCCGAACTGAAGGCCTGTATTGCGATCAACAACCCAGACATTATCGGCATCACAGAGGTAAAGCCCAAAAACAGTCGATTCCAAGTGGAGGAGTGTGAGATTGCAGTCGAGGGGTATGATGTTTTTCACAATCTGGAAGCCCAAGGAAGAGGAGTAGCACTTTACACACGTAAAGACTTGAAAGCATCTCCCTGTGAAGCACTGACCTCTGAATTCACTGAACATGTTTTTGTCGAATGTCGAAAAGGACAAACAAAGCTGCTCATAGGTGTGATCTACAGGAGTCCAAACAGCGCGTTAGCAAACACGGACAAGCTAAATGCTCTGCTAATGTCAGTTAGCGAATTGGACGCCTCGCACAAGATTGTGCTGGGGGACTTTAACTTCCCCGAAATCAATTGGGTCACAGAGAGGTGTGAAGCAGGACCCAGCCACATAGCAACCAAGTTCTTGAAAGCTGTGAAAGATGCCTTCCTGATCCAACACCAGAAGGAACCCACACGCTACCGGGAGGGAGAACGCTCAAATGTTGTGGATCTAGTCCTTACAAACAGAGACGATATGGTCCTTGACATTACCACAACGGCAGGCCTCGGGAAAAGCGACCATTTTGCGATTATTGCCAGCCTGTCTTTCGCATGTGATGCCCCACAACCCAGCGCACCACGCCTAAATTACAGGAAGACCGACCTCAACACCCTGAGAAACGAACTGAGACAAGTTAGGTGGGAGCAGGAACTGAAAGACCTGACAGTCAATGATACATGGCAGAAGATCAAGGATGAAATAAATTTGGCAGCAAAGAAATCAACACCATTGAGCCGCTGCTCGACAAAAAGAGGAAAAGTGTGGATGGACAGAGGGACCCTGGCATCAGTAAGAAGGAAACACAAGCTATTCCGCAGATGGCAGGAAACTAGAGAGGGACAAGACTACCTTGTGTACGTCAAAGCAAGAAACCAGGCCAGAAAAGCATGCCGCAAAGCACAGAGAGACCTGGAGGCCACAGTGGCGATGGAGGCTAAGACTGATCCAAAGGCTTTCTGGAACTATGTGAAGTCCAAGACCAAGTCACGCACGGGAGTGGCGGACCTGAGGAAGGAGGACGGCTCTAAGACCATAAACGACGAAGAGAAGGCTGAGGTCCTGAACCAGTTCTTTCAAAGTGTTTTTACAACCGAGGATGAAGGCCCACTACCCAGACCACCAGAATACAGTTTCACGGAAGAGCTGACAGACTTGGATATTTCTAGGGAAGAAGTGAAGAAACGACTTAAGGGCCTACACATCAGTAAAGCACCAGGTCCCGACGGTATCACACCATACATCTTGTCCGAGGCTGCCGAGGAGTTGGCCGACCCTATTGCTCACCTTTTCAGGCTCTCACTTGACATGGGGAAATTACCAGATGAGTGGAAGCAAGCCCTAGTCACCCCCATCCACAAAAAGGGAAGCAAGACAACAGCCAGCAACTATCGACCTGTAAGCTTGACATGCATCCTCTGCAAGGTTATGGAAAAGCTGGTGAGAGACAAAATAATGAGCCATTTACAGAGCAACTCGCTTATCAGCAAAGAACAGCATGGTTTCATCCCGGGGAGGTCGTGCGTCACGCAACTTCTGGAGGTGTTGGACACGTGGACAAGCATTCTCGACGAAGGAGGAGGGGTGGATATTGTCTACATGGACTATCAAAAAGCGTTTGATTCTGTGCCCCACCGACGTCTACTGAAGAAAACGGAGGCCTTTGGCATCAGAGGTAAGGTACTGAAGTGGCTGGAAAACTTTTTGACAGACAGGAAGCAAAAAGTCGTCGTGAACGGCACACAGTCGCAGGAGGCGCAGGTGACCAGCGGGATCCCACAAGGATCTGTAATCGGGCCGATAATGTTCGTCCTCTTCATAAATGACCTTCCCACCATCACAAAGTGCCCAGTCAAAATGTTCGCAGACGATACCAAGCTGTACACCAGGAGTGACGTTGAGGGGGGACCGCAGGACTTACAAACTGACCTTGACAAACTACAGATCTGGTCTGAAGAGTGGCTTCTAAAGTTCCACCCGCAGAAATGCAGTGTTGTGAAGATGGGGTCCAAAAAGACACAAGCGACATACTTCATGAACAGTAAAGATGCTGATGGAAAACCCCAGAGATTGCAGCTTGCGGAGAGTGGTGCAGAAAAGGACCTCGGAGTGATGATTGACAGCACACTATCCTTCAAGGACCAAGTAGCACATGCAACATCGAAGGCAAACCGTGTCATTGGAGTCATCCGCCGGTCTTTCGACTATCTGACAGAGCAGACCTTCGTCCTGCTGTACAAAAGCTTGGTGAGACCCAGATTGGAGTACGGCCACTGTGTCTGGCAACCACACATGAAAACGCTATGCAGTGACATCGAGGACGTTCAGCGTAGGGCAACCAAACTGCTGTCATCACTCAGAAACAAGACGTACCCAGAGAGACTCCGAGCACTCAAACTCCCAACCCTGGAGCACAGACGCAAGAGAGGAGATATGATAGAGGTGTACAAATACCTCCATGGTTACTACGATGTGCAGAAACCAACGTTCAAGCTGTCCAGCAACACTAAATTGCGTGGAAACTCGCTGAAACTCCATAAAGACAGCTTTCGGCTGAACATCAGGAAGAACTTCTTCTCACAACGTATCATCAAAACCTGGAATAACCTACCAGATGCAGTTGTCACAGCTGCCTCAGTCCATGACTTCAAAGTTGCACTCGACGAACACTGGAAAGATCTCCCCACCCTCTACACACCAGAATGCCAAAATATGCAATAGATCTAGTAGTAAGCCCGCCACGCATTGCAGCAAAGTTAGTTTATCACATGGAACGTCGAACAGGCCTCACAAAAGGCCTCAAACGTCGTAAAAGTCAAGTCAAGTCAAGTCATGTGTGTGCATGTCTGCGTGTGTGTGTGTGTGTGTGTGTGTCTGCATGTGTGTGCGTGTGTGTGTGTGTGTGTGTGTCTGCATGTGTGTGTGTGTCTGCATGTGTGTGTGTTTGCATGTGTGTGTGCGTGTCTGCATGAGTGTGTGTGTCTGCATGTGTGTGTGTGCGTGAATGTGTGTGGGTTTGCATGTGTGTCTGCATGTGTGTGTTTGTGTGTTCGTGTGTGTTTGTGTGTGTGTGTGTGTTTGTGTGTGTGTGTGTGTGTGTGTGTGTGTGTGTGTGCATATGTGTGTGTGTGTGTGTGTCTGTCAAGTGTCATTTGAAAATATAGGGCAATTTATCTCTGCCTGTAATCTGTTAGTCATGTACTGATGTGTTTTCAAAAGTACAGTAACATGCATTTGAAATTTTAGTCTCGGATTGCTTCAGTACATGCATGCATCCTTACCATTTTTTCCACAGTAGCTTCGTTTGAAGCCTCGCATGATGATAGAATGAATGGCATCAGCACTGGTGCCATGCCACAATGTCCTTTCATACTCCTTGCCAGGGCAATTTCTCTCAATCTGGAGGCGCTTGGCTGCATACTGGCTCCACAGCTCTGGGTTCTGCACACGCTCGATCTGAGAGATGGAGATCACAATGAACATATGTAGATGAAAAACAACTGCAAATAAACATATGTGGATTACAATTCATGATCAACATAAAGAGGACATGAACATACAAATCTCACAGCTCAGCTGCATTCCTTTCATGCTAAAGCAAAAGGTAAAACAGCTCCAAATAGTCTGAGGGAAGACTTTTTTCATTTCCTGGATTCTTCATACTCCAGATGACAGGGAAATACAGAGCCAGTGCATGACCATCCAAGACAACATTTAACTGTTGAAACACTCGAGATGAAGGCAAATCTCTCCTTTCCTTGCATTAGGCAATCCTACCCTGCCTTGATTGGATTTCTTACCTAAATACACACGCAGAGCAAGTCTGACATGCCTGACAAATATTACTTCAAACTAAAGGTAAAGGTTTGGTTTCATACAGCAACTCATCACCCTTGTCTGGGTCTCAAACTGCTTTACACTTTACCCCCTGATCACTGGGCAGCTTGATCAATCCTATTAATAGATTGACTTGTTAAGTAGCAGCGTTTTTCTTGGCAACTTTATATCCATTGTATCAGAGACATTGCAGCCCATTGTAGGCGCTGTGGGAAGCCAGGAGGCTGACAATTTGAAGTACAACATCTGATCCACTGCATGGGCATTGTTTTCTTTCATCCTCAGTATTATAAAAAGGATCACCAAAGTGACAAATGATTGCTGTGACATTTCTCTTCTCAACCTCTTTGGTGACGTTTTCTCTCGTGGCCCACTACATCATCAAAGAGTCATGCTTCATGCAGCTACCCTTTACCTCGGTGTGGTTTCTGAGCCATAAATCGGCCATACTCTAAGCCCTCATTGAGTCTCAAAGATCATCTTTGATCTATGATATATCCTTTATATTCCACACTGAGGCTCATTTGCAGAGAATGCTGGACAGGGTTTCCCTTGCTTGGAGACAGTTTGGTCCAACTATAATTCTGAAGGAGATTATGAACACCATGGTCTTGGAATCAGACTCCATTCTGTTCATCTGAAGAGATGGGCAAACCAATGACAACTTCATGTATCTGGAATCCTTCATTTCCATTGTCCCTTGATGAAAATGGTGACCACACACATGCTGGAACTAGCCAGGCTACACAACTGGATATGGAACAACTGTTGCTTGGTGGAAGGCACTACATGGCAAGTCTGCTTGTCCTGCACACTCGGCATTCTCCTGTGTGGCACCAAGACATGGAGAGGATGAACAAGACGTAAACAGTGTCTGAACAGCTTACACCTGGAGTAGACACTTGCTGGGCATCCACTGGCAGGACAAGGTGACCTTGCTCAACATTTAGACAGCCAGGTGATGAGTTTATGAATGTAAAAGCTTTTAAAAACATTCCCTCCCTCAGGTTGTGGTACTCACCTTCACAATATCATAAGGATGGCCTTCCATTGTTCTTTCAATGTTTCTCACTACCCTCTTGTACTCATCGCTGCTCTCTGGCAGTGATACAGGTTTTATCAGATCACTTCCCATGTCTTCCCATTCCTCAGGATTTCCAACCTGTGCCTCTGAAAAGGAACAAGGAATACAGCTGTGTGATGTTAAATAGCCCTATCCTCTTAATGCAGTCTATAATTTAGTCATAAAAAATCTTTCACACATTGGTTCTCTTACAAAAACTAAAGACAAATGAAAAACACACATAATCTTACTCATGCAAACTCTAAGAAGGGGAGGAGTAGGGAAGGGAAGGGGGCAGGAGGGATGACGGGAGAAAGTCATTCGTGCACACACACGCACACGTGCATGCACACACACACACACACACACACACACACACACACACACACACACACACACACACACACACACCACAATACAAGCAGCACAACACAACACACACATGCAGAGAGAGAGAAGAGAGACAGACAGACAGAGTGAGTCCGACAGAGACAGACAGACAGAGACTGACTGAGAGAGAAAGAGAGAGAGACAGAGACAGAGAGAGACAGACAGAGACAGACAGACAGATACACACACACACGCGCGCGCGCGCGCGCGCGCGCACACACACACACACACACGACATATACACACACACACAGAAAGATTCACACACAGACAGGAAGATGCACGCACACACTCACACACGCGCGCGCGCGCGCACGCACGAACATACACACACACTATCACAGAGAAAGATATACACACAGGCAGAAAGATACACACACACACACACACACACACAGAGAAAAATGCACCCGCACACAGAAAGATGCACACGTACACACACACACACACACACACACACACACATGTACTCTCTCTCTCTCTCTCTCTCTCTCTCTCTCACACACACACACACACACACACACACATACACACACACAGAAAGATATATACACAGACAGAAAGATGCACGCACACGCACACACACACATGCACATGAATGTGCACGCACGCATGTTCTATGGTGTCATACTAATGACAACAAGTAGCCATCACCAAACAAAGTAGTGTTATGTTCTAAATCTGAACATTGCTCATTAGTCTGAAACAACAAATCAAGAAAAGCCACTGATCACTGAATATGCCAAATGCACTTTTCCTTCTTGTTAAAAAGTCTACAACAAATGATACAACAATCTAGCATTGGATCAACAATGGCTCTAGCCTGCTAACACAAGTTCATGGTTTTATGACAGAATTGCAGAGAGGACCTGAGATAGCCAAGACAATGTCCTTGTACACAAAACACGACGAAAACGTTCAAAAACTAGTCACTTCAAAGAGAAAATAACAAATGCCATAAAACATACTGACAACAAGTTTATACACAGGACCATTGGAATAAAGCCAATTAAACTCAACAGAAACCAAAGTAAATGTCCTAGAAATAAAACGTTATACCAGTTGGTGAAGGCTATCAAAAGTATACAACGAGTACCGTGCCACACTAGGGCAGCCTAACATGGATCCACCAGCAGCTACAGGGGACATCACGGACACCAGCAGATACAACACCTTTGCACCAAACCCCAACGGATTATTACCTACTGCACAAAAACAATTCCTAATAATGAAAACATCCACAAAACCTACCACTTACAAATCACACAAACAACCATACCCGAGTGTTACGATCATATCACAAAACACACAGCCAATCACAGTCTTGATGTTCAACCAAGGTCTTAACACACGTGGCGGTCTTGAGGACTGACGGGCGAGTAGAAACTGGGAGAAGTTCATGGCATTGCCAGACCGGGCAGCCCTGAATGCGGGACTCCTCCGTCACCTCCAAGGGCAGCCAGAGTCCTACCTGCACTCGCTTAAGTAGTCAGGTTCAGGGTGCCAAAAGAGGTACCTCTGCCTTGTTATACCTCCCGTCTCCTCCCCCCCAAACCGATAATCCCCCGGTCCTTTTTTTTTTTTTTTCCCTCTACCTTCTCAAAGTGAAATATCAGGAATCAAATTCCGCCCCGAAGTGTGACTAGCCAGAGAGTGCCCACACACCATCAGTACAGAAACATTCCTAAAGCGATACAATGCTCCTAACACGACAAACATGTTAAACACTTGTTTGTTACCACTAAATTTTCTGAAGAGCATATAAAATGCCACCAAAAGTAGTACGTCAGCCCGCGAGTCAACTTCCCGCCTATTCAGTAAGCCTCAACAAAAACTATTTTTAAAAGCAATGGAAAGATTTCCTTTTAAAGGAAAAAAAAAGAATGTGTTGATAATAAACCAAGACAGCAAACAACAACACTTACCAGCAAATATAATATTTTATTTCCTCCACTCTACCAGACTTGGATAGAGGCGTGGCCACCATCACCGCATCATGAATCACTCAGTGCCATAATCAAGTGTCCATGCTTTTTTCTTTCTATTAGCAACACCATCGTCATGAACATACCACCGTGCGATAACACATCTAGCTATAGACAAAAGGCGTGTGGCTAGCGCAGAGTTTTAATCTCTGCATTAAATGTGATACAAATGGATTACTGGTAGATACACCAGCTATCATCATTGTCTAACCGACAAAGTTCCCATCGTGCCGTTTTTTTTTTTTTCTGAAAATAAATTTTTATCAACACGTAGGACTTGCTTTCCGTAGATTATTGAAATGCCACGTTCCGCTTGGATATGCTTCCAGAAAGATTTCCATCGAAATAAAAATGTACTTTCCAAAGAGTACGACTAGCACACGCTGCCCAAGCTTGCGGGCTTTGCGCTTTGATTGGTACGGACCCATCCCACAGAAAAAACGGCAGTTTGGACCAAGAAAGAAGACCACCACATATCGGCATAACAGGTCAGTTACAGGTACCTCGCACACTTCGCAGTACACTAAAATGTATCCAAGTAACACTCTCCAGCCACCAAACCATTTTACAAAATCCAATTCGAGAGGAGAAGAAGGAAACAGTCTCGTGACAGTAACACGAATGGTTTCAATCGTAATCAGTAGTTGTGGACAGTCGTGGCCTCATCTGCCTCGATGTCAGCTTTCCTGACCCCCACAGCTGCACAATATACGACTCATTGCCAATAGCAGAATGGCAAAAAACCAGTCGTGCACCATTATGCAAAAACAAGTACACATCCACAGTTAAGACTCCCATACCAAGTTTTTCTGGTAGAATATGTAATACGTGGGATTCTAGGAGATATCACCATATATTTCTTATCCAATGAAACAGTTGTTCTAACACTGGTCGCAAACAATGGTCTCTACTCTAACTCATTGCAATACATTTTTAATGAACTGTAAACACGAGAAAATCCGCGAACAACACATCAATAAATCAGGAAATATAACTGAAAAACATGTGGCCTACCCTGGGGTTCGTGGTGACCGTTCACCTCCCCCTCCCCCCCCCCACACACCCCAGCCACCCTTCATGTGGACCTCATTCGGGAAAGAGACGTCGAACGTTGTGTGGGTTGGAGGACTGACCGCAGGGATCATAAGGAGTGGTTAGGAGCTGGGGGGCGTGCGAGGGTCCGAATGAGGAAAAGCATCCAGTGTCCAATGATACAATCAACAGATAAACTATTTCGAAGCTACTAGCTATGGGTATCCCGAAGACCAGACACCTCTTCGTTTCTCAAACGAGAATCCAACAGCAAATCATCTAATTTAACAGCACAAGATGTGTAAGTGCTCAATTTACAAAACGATCACACTTTAGTTAAACTCATGACAGATAAAATCTCAGGCCAATTCAGCTGCACGAATTCAATGAAAAAAAACTATAGATACTTCTCTTTAATGGCTGCAGTAGGGAAATGACGACCGTGAAAACCTTGATCTCCGACAAGATAGAAAAAAATAACTCCAATAAACATATTATAGAAATGCCTTATACGTGGGGTGAAAAACAAATGCTTGCAAGCTAGATATATTTTATACGTTCCATGGTCGTCGTTATTATGTGGTCATCTTTCTTCACGGTCGCCTCAGATTATCTCAGTGACCCAAAGAATGCATGAAATCACATGAACTGTCACGCAGAAATCAGATGACAGGACTCGCCAAACGCAAGGGAATGAGTAAGCGAATGAGCAAGTAAGAATAATCAGACAACCAAAAGCACTTAGAAAACAAGGCAATTCAGTAAATACAAATTTAAGTAGAACTACAAAATCCATAGGAGTAGCACAATTTAGCTGAAAGCTTTTTGATAGAAGAGTGAACCTAACATAGTTTTAATTTTCACGACGGGTCAAACGATTTCCAGGTGGCAATGTAATATTTTATCTAACTAAAACGTTAAACGCCCTGTAGAACTCGATGCATCAGTCCGAGTGTAACATATAAAAGATGAGAAAATGGCTGTTTTAAACATGTTATCATCACTTACTGTTATTGTCTGAACCACGTTACGTTGTACTTTAAGGATTGTAGATCTGAGTCTACTGTCTGCACACTATGTACCGTATAACGTTTAAAAACGCCTTTTCTCAGGCTTTATGTAAGAAACCCAAACATACTCCCACAGCAATACACATCGCTACACTATCTTTGTTTTAACTGTTCCTATCCTCGTGTGTTCTTCTCGGTTTAACCAGATCGGACAGACAAGAAAGAAGTGGAATACGTACGAAAAAGAGGGGCGATTCATCGTCATCCCCTGGGTCATGACGACAGGGAAACAACGTGGGACAGCATTGATAGATAATGAACCGGTAAAAACTAAACACGAGCAGAGTCACACAGTCATTTACTGAAATAACACTGGTGACCTTGGATATTAAAACGAATGGTGAACTCGCAGTTGACCTGAGTGTAACAATACACGATAGTTCCTTCGGACAAACAAGTCTGATTTTACGTCATCTATGTGGTGAATTAGAAGCAACCCACCTTCCCATGACCCGACCATTCCCAGACTGGCCGGCTCACTATGTTAGAGTAAGAGAGGCTTTGTTGTGGAGTCGAAGTCGTGGCCAATGGTGAAGGTCAAAGTCTTTTTACCAAGCCTCCCGCAAGCCGTCCGCAGCACTGTGACTGTCCCTCAGCGTCTTTGTCAGGGAAGAGGTCATAGGCACACGACAACTTAACCAAAATAATAATAGGCAACGCGACTGAGCTAGCGACTCTCTAATACTGGTGTAAAACCTGTTCAAAGAGACCGTCTGGCAGTCACCAAATTAAGTGGGGCGCATGATAGGAAGAACTTAAATAAACCGTAGCCGCGACGTACCTGTTCTGAATGCCAAGCATATTCGCTACAAAGAAACAAACTATTAAAGAGTTCGCTAATGAAGCTCAAATAACATTGCCAGATTTTGTTGTTTCTCATCGTTCAAAGAAGTCATTTTCAGTAGCACTTTGCATGACATGACTTCGCGAGTCATGTTTTCTACAACCTAGTGACGTAAGCGTTCTAAACTATTTCACATACTAACAACACATTCGCAGGAAATTTTCCTTCGCTCGAAATAGAAGATCTTGAGTATTCATAAAAAATAGTTGAGGTAAGTTTATCTCCCTCTGTCATTGCAGGCATCTCATCCTCCTTTGTGCTTGTTATTCCCCCCGCACCGAAGATTCATGGTCTATAGTTTGCTACGAGGAATATGGCATTTTCAGTTACGTTGATGTGAGCCAGAGATATCTCCTATACATTGTCCAACTATAATACCATAACAGTTCTATTGTTCACTGGAAAGATTAGCACTATATAATATCATGCTGTCTTGTACAGCACTATTCATGAGCCATAACACGTGGTCAACAACTTTGCTGATTAACGTCAAAGACCCATATGCAAGTGGATATAGTGCCAAGTGAATATAACCAATCTAAATTGTACCCCCTGCACAGAAACTAGACAGCTAATGTAAGTGACTTTGATTGTGTTTTACTGATTGTCAAACCGATACATAGTGAGCCTTACAAACTGAAGTGCGTACTTATACCTATAATACACCAGGAACGCAGCTCATTATCTCCAGAAAGGAGTAACGGGCGCTATTGGCCGTTACCTTGCCTGACACACGGCTGTGTGAAGGATCAGAGTAAGTGCTGTACTGCTGACTGCTGGAGGAGCTTGGAATAAAGACGTCTACCTTTCACCATTGGGGTCCCCACTCCACCACCACTGGCCAGGGGAATGTCGTCATGTGGAATGGCATTCACCACAAAACATCAACAGTGCCTGGGTATGTCATGATTCACAGCCTTGAGATGGTAGCCACTAGTCGGTTCATTATCATTGTGTCCCACTTCCTGTCTCATACAGGGGATGAAGATGATCCCAACAGGATGAAGAGAAACAGAGTGCCAGTTAGTGTGTGTATGTGGGTTTTTTAAATACTAAAATTACGTTATGGAAAGGTCAGATAAACCAGTCCACATTCTTAAAAGTACACTTAATGGTTCACAGTGTATAACATGTTACAAACACTATGTTCACTGCAACGGTTTAATTTTTTAAAAATATTTCCCCTGAAGTAACTATTTGGTTCATATCAAAAGCTGTAGCTAATTTGCTACGGATTTTTTTGTTCACATTGTTATTTACTGAATTGGTTTATGCTTGGCTGATATTTTCTCTTCTCTTCCCTTGGTTTGGAACTGTAATGGTTCTCCAGTGATTGCATTCTTTGGGTCACTAGAAAACTAGGCCAACCAAACAGAAAAATGTAGCTGCAGTTTTTCAACTGGCTTGAATATGAGTTATTTCTGAGATCAAGGTTTCACCTGGCAGCCAGTAAAAGAATATCTATAGTTTTTTCATAGCTGTGGCCTGAGATTTTATCTTCATGTTGCTGTCACTTTCATGTGTTATGAATGCTGTGGATTCTTGTTGAGAAAAAAAGGGTCTGGTCTCAGACCCAAGAGTATGAAAGTTTATCTGTTGATTGTATGCAGTGACACTGAATGCTTTTCCTTCGGCACCCCTCACCCCCACCCCCCCCCCCCCACCCCCACTCCCAACCCCTCCACTGTTTCAGTTATATTCCTGATTATTGATTTTCAGATTTTGTTTACAGTTGATTAAAAATGTATGCCATGATGTTAGATAGAGACCATTTTCCAGTTGTTAGAAACTGTTCATGATAGAAATATATGGTGAGATCAGAATCCCACGTATTACATAGTCTACAAAACAACTTGGTATGGGAGTCTTAACTGTGGAATGTACTTGTTTGCAATGTGCACGACTGGTTTTTTGCCATTCTGATTGGACAATGATCGGATATTGTGCAGCTGTGGTCAGGAAAGCTGACATCGAGGCAGATGAGGCCCGACTGTCAGACTGATACTGAGTGAACATTCGTGTTACTTCACAGACTGTTTCCTCTCTTGATTTTTAAAATGGTTTGGCTAAGTGTTACTAGACATTTTAGTACTGAAGTGTGCGAGTACCTGTACTGACTGATGCCATATGTGGTCTTTCTGGTCACTCCTCTGGATGGCCGTACAATCAAAGCCAAAGCCGCAAGCTTGGGCAGCATGTGCATCGTACTTTGGAAAGTACATGTATTTCAATATAAATCTTCTGGAAGCATTCCATCGTAAAGTGCATTTAAGAATCTGACGGAAAGCAAGTCCACGGTTGAGAAATTTATTGCAGAAAAAAACGGCACAATGGAATTGTCTAGAAAATGATGAAAGCTGTGTAGCTAACAGGTATCCATTTGTAGTCACATTTAATCCTTAAAACTCCAGCCCACCTTTGTGCTATAATGTGTATCGCACGTATGTTCATTTGCTAATAAAAGAAAAAAACATGGACATCTTGATGAAGCACTGAGTGATCATGATGCAGTGATGGTGCCAGCCCTCATCCAAGTCTGTAGAGTGGAGGAATAAAATATATATTTGCTGGATAAGTGTTGTTGTTTGCTGGTCTTGTTTATACAACACATGTCGTTTTTCTTTAAAAGGAAATCCTTTCCATTGCTTTTAAAAATAGCTTTGTGAGCTACTGAAAGGGAGAGTTACTCCTGCATTTTATTGCTCTGAGAAATTTAGTGGTACACAGTGTTTACATGTTTGGAGGAGCATGAAGACTGATGGGTGGCACTCAGGCTATCAACGGGAGGAATTGATCACAATGTCACTCCTTATCTCCAGGTACCCTTTTGGCTACCCTGACCCTGACTACTTGAAGCGAGTGCAGGAGGAGCTGGCTGCCCTTGGAGTGACGGAGGAGTCCATCAAGATGGCCCGGTCTGGCAAAGCACAGGACTTCTCCCAGTTCTACTCGCCCGTCAGACCTCAGAGACCGCCACGTGTGTAGACCTTGACATCAAGACTGTTGATGCGTTGTGTTGTGTGATATGATGTGACACTCGGGGTATGGTTGTGTGTGATTTGAAGTGGTGTGTTGTGGAGTGTTCATATTGTGTTTGTGCATGGTATATCATGGTGTGGTGCAAGGTGGTGTATTGTGGTGTCGGGGTATGGCCCTGTACTGCTGTGGTCATGCTGAACTATGAGGCAGGACCGTTGTATAGCATGTTGATGCCTTCCAATGTAGAACATTGTAGTTCTGGACAATTTATTGGATTTCTGTGGAGTTTATGGCGTTTCATTCCTTGTATATTGTTGCAGATGTTTAGCATGTGTTATTTTTCTTGAAGTGACACGTTTCGTCGTTTGT
>JAWQFJ010027095.1:0-14316 GCA_034096865.1 Theodoxus fluviatilis
GTAGTAGCCCTGGGTGCTCATGACACGCCGGGATTTCCGGTAGAGGCCTGCCGCCGTCAGCTCTTCCTGGCATGCGGGGCAGACAAGGAGCACCTTCCACAGGCGGCTGGGCATCCACACCAGGAGCTTGCTGGCGAAATAGAGGTTGGCCTTGGGCTGCCTGGAGGAGGTCCTGGACGCTTGTGGAGGGTGGTACCACAGCCTGTTGTACCTCGCGTCATCAAGCTGGGCCTTGCCGTCCGGCCCCTGCTTAAATAACGCCTTGGAGATCCAGTAGTGGTCCACCTTTGGGAGGGTTCTCTTCCAGCCCTCGGGGAGGAGCGGCTGTTCCTCTGTAGGATACACACGTGACAGGCCCTTAGCAAACACATTCACAAATACGCCCGCACGTACACACGGCCTGCCACTCAACAAATAGATCCACAATATTAAATTAATGAGATAAAACGTAGAGTGAAATTAATACGTAGATTCAAATTAATATTTAAATGCTTTTGATACATTGGCCTAGACAAATTAATGAGATGCACATGGTATATATACTGCCTCGCACTCTGGCTGCACATATAGCTGTTAATCACACATCCCTCTAATTACAAAAGTAGAGTACACAGACTTAAATTTGAGGATCACAAGCCAGCCCTATGTGTAAGTAGACTACAAACAAAGTTTGTAATCAATATCTATTATTTTTTCTCTTTGTGGTTTTTTAGGGGGGAGGGGGCGGCGGAGGGGGAATTTATTATCAAATATTCTCGTGATTCACCTGCCCTTATCACACTATATATTTCTTTTCCACAGCCAGCCTTGTTACTTTGGCCTGATGAAGAAGCTACAACTTCGAAAGCTCGCCGCGAAGAAACACAGAGCAACGCTGCACGCCCCTGCCAACCCGCTGCCTCTCCATCCCGTGGCGTGAACTTCCCTCATCGGCTGAGAATAACCCCCAAACGGCCCTTTTCAGGGCCCCATATACTCAAGAAAGAACTACTGCCGGTTGCTTGTCTTCCATTCTTTTTCAGAAAATAAACTTCACTGCAAGTACCTATAATTTGTTTTAGTTTCTCCCCTAATCCCGAAATAAGCCACTTTATATCAACATTTCATGCGCTCAGTGGATAAAAACCTCATTCACGTGCATCAGTCGGCATACACCACCAAGGTGACAAGGCAACATGCACGAGAAAGCAACAGCCCCGTAGAAATCAAATCACAGAGAAGGCGCACACACACACACACACACACACACACACACACACACACACACCCTGCACGTCCGCCCGACCCGGAGTCACAAGTGGCTCCTGACGCAGAATGGTTTCAGACCTGCCGTGCCATGGGGGAAGCGCCGTCTGCTCCTGCCCTTCATCACCTCCTGTCCCAAGTAAGTGCCTGGAATTTCTTCCAACTGGGTACAGTGACCTGGGCACCACACGCCTCCAAGACTCCTCAGCATGGCTTGGTCTGTCATTCAATACCGCAAGGGTGGACTGCAGTATCTGACGGAACTGTCCCATTTCTGAGGTCATTCTTTCCGTCTGCGAGGATTGGCGTTCCCCCCACTCTGACAGCTTGCGATCCAAGCGTTGAGTGGCTTCCGCCATCTCCTGGGAGACCTCCCTAATCTCCGCTCGAGTCTGTGTGACTTGGTCACAACACCACTGAACGTCCGAGACCATATCGGCACCGATGCCTCGGGAACTGCGTGAACTAATGGGAGATCCCGGGGCCAATGAAAGTACTCCTGCTCGACCCGGAGTGTTCAAGTCCGACCCCTTCCCCAAACTGTCCCGTCCCAGAGCACCCGCAACCGATGAGGAGATTACCGTACCAGTCAAACCTCCAACCGCCAGAGCATCTGACCTAGAGGCAAACCGATACTCACTCCCCTGGGAAGTCTCCAAATACTCATCTCCAGACAAGGACTCCACTGATACTTCATCAGAGAGATCAGGAAGCCCCCTTCCCGGGCTTCCAGAGTCCTCCTGTTTCAGGTGGACTCCTTTCAGGAAGCCCTGCCCCTGGAGACTTTCTATCGGGTGACTCTTTGAGAATCCCGCCTGTGTAGGTTCCACAGGCGCCGGGGAAGTTGCTGTAATCAGCTCCCCATTCGCCTTTCGTGTCCCACTATGGCGCTCAATGAGTTCACCCGATCTCGACACCAGAAGGGTGGGCTCGTCCATTATGAGACACTTTCCGTGCCACTTACGGATGTACCAGCCCACACTCTCCTTTAGTCGCTGACTCACAGTCGAGGACCTGAAGAAAGTCTCCACTGACAGATCGGACCGAAATAAAAACGCTGCCAGGATGTTTGTCACCCTAGCAGACGTATTGAGTTCGGTCATAATGTCTGCCTGCGTCAGTGGCTTCTTATCTTCAGTCCGTCCTCCTGAATGAGCCATTACTTGACAGCGTTAACGTATTGAGGAAGCTGGAGAAAGTATACTCACCAATCGTGTTGGTTTAATTCACCGAGCCTTCCCGCAAGTTTTGTACCCTGCCAAGGAGAAAGCCACACTACCATAGACTTTCTAGCAGGAGAAAGGCAGCAGTGCGGGGGGAAATTTGCAAGAAGAGCGTAGCAGATAACCGCAAATTGCAACGCTGATAAGCTCAAAAACAATAAAATTCTAATACAACATACAAAACAAAATAAAAAAATAAGCAAACAGAGGAATATTAATATGCAAGGGAAGACTAATAAACCACGGGGACGTTAAAGCAAACGACATTAGACAACATAGGTCAACATGTCAATATCACAAAACGGGGGAAGCATACAACAGGTAAAATGCAACAGAACATTAAAAGGCGGAGACAAAGCATTAACACCCGTTAAGCCCTTGCAAAGAAAATTAATTGCACGCACGCTTATCCCGTTCCCATCGCACGAATTACCCAGGGTCGCAAGGAGCCCAGGTGTGCGCAAAGCGTGCGTGAACTGGCAGTTTGGTGAAACGAGCCCGTGACACACCCCCCCCCCCCCCCCCCCCCCCCCAATCAAATGATGGAAAGGAACGGACTGCATGAAATATTCACGCGGAAAGTTCCACGCTCCAACAAGGCGTCCCTCGCTAACGGAGCGCGCCCGAACAGTACACTCGAATACTCGAAAGATTGAAAAATAAATAAGCTCTTTCTTTCCGTTTAAAGCGCAGCATAATGTAGCAGTCGCGGAGGGTAACCGGTACCCGACTGTTTGAGACAGTCTGTCACAACCACACCTCCTTTCCGCCAAAAAAGGCACTTGTCGCTACAAACGCTACTAAGCATAAAAAACAGGTAGCGATAGACATAGACTACGGTCAGCTAGTCGTCATTGAACGAACTGAGTGTACTCACTCACTAGACAGACCACGTGAAGGAAGTCGAGAGAAAAAAAAATGCGTAGAATTGGAGCAGAGTATGCTCAAAATAACGATAGCAAGGCGAAAAAACAGTGCGTTACCACAAAAGAAATAAGACAATAAAAAACCTACAACAGCCAGTGTGCACTCTGTGATAGTACACAGAGCTGGCTTTGGGCGAAGAAAATAAACGATAGCAAACAGCAATGCAAGTGACTACAAAACTGCAGTAAACTTGCACAGAAAAAGGCGGAGTGAGCGAAAACTCAGTTTCCACTCCCCTCACGGCATGGCCAACGAACCCACAGTAGCGGGCGACAGTGCGGTAGTAAGCGGACCACACGCACAGGTTCAGCCGTGGGTCCGTTCATGCAAGGGGGCGAGGGACTTGGTGAGGGAACTGACACCCCACAGGCTGCCACACGCTCGCCGCTCAAGCCAGCAACAAGTGCACGCACTCTCATTTCTGAGAGCACATTCAACACTAACCGTAGTAAGTGCTGGTGAACTTGCTTCGAACACGGCCGAACTCTGAAGGTGAACTTTCTTCGACAGTGTGACAGTTCTTCGAATGTCAGAGCAACAATGTCAGCAATCTGCCGGATATCCAATCCCATCCGCTCTCTCCCCTACAGCTATAAGCAGCTACTGCCCCCACGTGATGACCTCGTGGTCTAGGGAAGGTAACCTGAACAGCCTAATGAGAGTTTCAATTGCTACCACACCACCCTCCTCCACCAAAGCACCCTCCAACAACCATACACGCGTGAACACGAGTATACAACATCGGAAGAAGAACAAATCACCACAAAAACTCACATCTTATTAAGACTAAGAGAGGCAGGAAAGTCTTCAGCGACACCACAGCCACCCTACACTGGGCAGCGTACTTCGACAACCACAAGTTATTGAGTTTTTGTTACGCCAAAATCTCGTTCACACTGTGCACGACCGACAAACCTTGCACGAGATGAACAACTACATTAACTCACACGATTTCCACGTCCACTACGCATAATTTTGCACGAAAACCATACGCTACACCGTAACTAATTCAGCTCAGAACGCGCGCGCGCGCACACACACACACACACACACACACATATACACACACACACGCATACACACACACAATGCCCACACCACACGCATTTCGCCGCGTGCGCCTCATTATAGTTGGGTTCTTGATGTGGGTCCAGCAAAGTGCAAACAAGCATACACACACGCATACACACACACACACACACACACACACACACGCATACACACACACACACATACGCACACACACACGCCCACACACACGCAGACACCACACGCATTTCGCCGCGTGCGCCTCATTATAGTTGGGTTCTGGATGTGGGTCCAGCAAAGTGCACTCTGGTGGCAATGTGCAGCAAATAACAGGATGTCTGTAGTGCCGCTATAACTTTTGAAGTAAGTCACACACGACTTTGTGTACAGGATCACAGGGGTATACCCAAAGCTTGACATCACGTCTTGAACAGATGGAACTTTGGAAGTCTTCTGCTTCTGCATCTGCTTCCCCCACCCCATCCCCACCCCGATCCCCTCAGCACGAATGCGCACGCGCACGCCCACAAACACACACACACAGACACACACACACAGACAGACACACACACACACACACACACTCACACAACGGGAACAAGAAGGGCAAAGCCAATACGACTCACACGTTTGACCTTGACCTTTTCATGACCTTCAGTTGACCTTCAAGGTCAAGGTCAAACAACTAAACCTACCAATGACATCATATACTAAGAAATGCTTTACACATTTTTCCTACCAAAATACATGTGACCTTGACCCAAGGTCAAGGTCATCCAAGGTCATGCAACACAAAGCTGTTAATTCAAGACATAGGAAGCACAATGGTGCTTATTGGCACTTTTTACCATGAGACATGGTCACTTTTAGTGGTTCACTACCCCATTTTGGTCACATTTCATAAGAGTCAAAGTGACCTTGACCTTGATGATATGTGACCAAATGTGTCTCATGATGAAAGTATAACAAATGAACCACATAATTATTAAGTTTGAAACAGTTATCTTCCATAGTTTAGGGTCAAGGTCACTTCAAAATATGTATACAATCCAACTTTGAAGAGCTCCTGTGACCTTGACCTTGAAGCAAGGTCAACCAAACTGCTATCAAAAGATAGGGCTTACTTTGCCCTATATACCATATATAGGTGAGGTATCCAATCTCAAACACTTCAGAGAAAATTGGGAAAATGTGAAAAATGGCTGTTTTGTTAACATTTACGGCCCCTGCGACCTTGACCTTGAAGCAAGGTCAAGTCACTGTGTATGTTTTTGTACGCCTTGTTATCATACACCATTATGCCAAATTGGGTGTTGATAGACTTAATAGTCTCCGAGAAAAATCCAATGATAAAGGTTTTTACTGACGGTAGGACGCTCGGACGCCCATACGCCCGGACGGATGACACGGGTGACCTAGTATGAAAGTATAACATGTGTACTACAATGTTATGAAGTTTGGAAGAGTTATGTTGCATAGTTCGGGGTCAAGGTCACTTCAAAATATGTATAAGATCCAACTTTAAAGAGCTCCTGTGACCTTGACCTTAAAGCAAGGTCAAGTCACTATGTATGTTTTAGTACGCCTTGTCATCCTACACCATCATGCCAAATTGGGTGGTGATAGACTTTATATTTTCCGAGAAAAATCCAACGTAAAAGTTTTTTTACGGATGACAGGACACTCGGCCGCCCGGACGGCCGCACAGACGCCCAGACGAATGACACTGGTGACCTAGTATGAAAGTATAACATGTGTACTACAATCCTATGAAGTTTGGAAGAGTTATCTTCCATAGTTCAAAGTCAAGGTCAATCAAACTGGTATCAAAAGATAGGGATTACTTTGCCCTATGAACCATATATAGGTCAGGTATCCAATCTCAAAAACTTCAGAGAAAATTGAGAAAATGTGAAAAATTGCAGTTTTTTTAGACAACATTTACGGCCCCTGCGACCTTGACCTTGAAGCAAGGTCAAGTCACTATGTATGTTTTTGAACGCCTTATCATCCTACACCATCATTACAAATTGGGTGTTGATAGACTTAATAGTCTCCGAGAAAAATCCAACGTTAAAGTTTTTTTACAGACGCCCGGACGCCCGGACGGACGAAAAGGGTGAGTACATAGACTCACTTTTGCTTTGCATGTGAGTCAAAAACGAATTTTCGCCCTCCCTCACGCCCCCCCCCCCCCCCCCCCCCCCCCCCCCCCCCCCCTACCCCCGTCTTCCATTCCAGATCTCACATCTGTCACCGTTCCTTATGACGGCTGCATCATTCAGTTGTATGTACTTTTTTATCTCTGTGTGGTGGTGGTTTTTTCTCTTTACTTTATTATGGCTGCTATGCGAACTGCGCAGTGTGCGAAAGATTTATTTTGAGCCACTTGTATCAATGTGAATTTGTGAATAGATGAATCATAACACTTACAGTTACACTGGCGTGTATTTAGTTGAGTCCAGGTTTATCCCTCCAGGTTTACTGGAGGTCCTACAGACTTTATCCCTCCAGGTTTACTGGAGGTCCTACAGACTTTATCTGTCTGTGTGTCTGTCTGTCTGTCTGTCCCGTCTCCACGGCCTATATCTCAAAAACTACTGGACGGATTTCCTTGAGATTTTGCACACTGACTGGAAGTTAGGTCCCATTCAATATTATCAAATTTTCAGAATCGAGGTTTTAAAAGAAAGTGACTTTTTTACATTTTGGTGTTTCAATGAAAACAATTCAACAGACTCCATTTTGCAAAATCTGTGACGTCATCATTTGACGTCGTATAACGTGACGTCATTTGCGAGTAGAATTTTCAGGATAATGGATTTCGTA
Source organism: Theodoxus fluviatilis (assembly GCA_034096865.1). Lineage (NCBI taxonomy): Eukaryota > Metazoa > Mollusca > Gastropoda > Cycloneritida > Neritidae > Theodoxus > Theodoxus fluviatilis. The sequence goes on from JAWQFJ010027095.1 coordinate 7,254, forward strand.
CACTCCGAAGCACCTCCCTCCATAGTCAATAGATGTGAGAGCCTAATCGAGTCAAACTCTTTTCCTACGTTCACAAAACAGCATTTGGCTTCTTTGTATTATGAACGTCTACCAGCAGACGCAAAAAAGCGATACTACGCTGTGTTGGCGTCAAATTCATTCCATTTGTGAAACCGGTAAAGTATATGTACCATCTAGATCGTTGCCTTCGCTGGTTAAAAGCCTGGAATGAGGGTGAAAAGGGCACGATTCTAACGCACTTTAGCCAGGCACTCTCCAGCCATGAAAATAGACGCCGACACGTGACCCAGATTCTCGCACTCAGCTGCGTGATTCGGGTGTAATACTGCCAATAAACATCGTTAAGCTTAAGATTACACCCGAATCACACGGACCGTTAAGGTGCATGGAGTACAGTACCGGTCAAAAGTCACAACGACCACCGACACCGACCATTTCAGCCTTCTTCATGATGCGTTAGAATCGTGCCGTTGTCGTGGTGGAATCGCCTAGCGAACTAACTGAATGTCGACACAATCACTCGGCACTGTTGCACATTTGCAGTCAACGTAAGATCTCGTACGACGATTTGATTCAAGGCCTAGTGCTAATTGTTTTGATGGTCTGGTCTCAGTGTCACAAAAATATGATGATTTAATCAATCCCTGTCCCGGAAATGTTGGGGACAACGACCATTAATTTTCAGCGTAATGACATCGAGTCAAACAGAGTTATCTATCCTACTTCAGCAAAACGCTTCGATGTTGAACCTCTACCAGCAGACGCCAAAATGCGATACTACGAGAAGAATATTGACGTTGATGGGTTAGATCCGTATGAAATACCAAACAGTTCATGCTATCATCCATTTTTCTACAATTTACAGTGCAAAATACGAACCACGGGGGTTTATGACAAGGTCGTTATAAATGCTTCATATACATACAAGTTTTCAATGGCACAGTTGGTAGAGTATTGGGCACTTGGTCATGCATGACCAGGTTCGATTCTGTGCTGAAACTTTTTTTTCTTCTCTTTTTTCGAGGGGTTGTGGGTTCGAACCCGACCTGGTTTTTTGTGTTTGTGTGTGTGTGCGTTTTTTCCTCCTCTTTTCTCGAGAGGTTGCGGGTTCGAACCCGATCTTCTTTTTTTTCTCCAAAACCTGGAGGTTCAGCGCCAGCGGTTTTTATCCCTCCAGGTTTACTGGAGGTCCTACAGACTTTATCTGTCTGTCTGTCTGTCTGTCTGTCTGTCTGTCTGTCTGTCTGTCTGTCTGTCTGTCTGTCTGTCTATGTGTGTGTGTGTGTCTGTCCCGACTCCACGGCTTATATCTCAAAAACTACTGAACGGATTTCCTTGAGATGTTGCACACTAACTGGAAGTTAGGTCCGATTGAATGTGTCAAATTTTCAGAATCGAGGCTTGAAGAAAAAGTGGTATTTTAAGGTCGTACACTCCAGAGCGCCTCCCCAAATACGCGGTTCATGGAATGGCGAAATTGCGTAATGTTTGACGTCATTAATAACGTTACGTCATTTGCAAGTAGAATTTTGAGGATAATATATTTCGTACACTCGGAAGCACCTCCCTTGATAGTCAATAGATGTAAGAGCCTAATCGAGTCAAACTCTTTTCCTACGTTCACAAAACAACATTTGGCTTCTTTGTATGATGAACGTCTACCAGCAGACGCAAAAAAGCGATACTACGCTGTGTTGGCGTCAAATTCATTCCATTTGTGAAACCGGTAAAGTATATGTACCATCTAGATCGTTGCCTTCGCTGGTTAAAAGCCTGGAATCGCCCAGCGAACTAACTGAATGTCGACACAATCACGCGGCACTGTTGTACATTTGCAGTCAACGTAAGATCTCGTACGACGATTTGATTCAAGGCCTAGTGCTAATTGTTTTGATGGTCTGGTCTCAGTGTCACAAAAATATGATGATTTAATCAATCCCTGACCCGGAAATGTTGGGGACAACGACCATTTCAGCGTAATGACATCGAGTCAAACAAAGTTATCTTTCCTACTTCAGCAAAACGCTTCGATATATGTTGAACCTCTACCAGCAGACGCCAAAATGCGACACTACGAGAAGAATATTGACGTTGATGGGTTAGATCCGTATGAAATACCAAACAGTTCATGCTATCATCCATTTTTTCTACAATTTACACTGCAAAATACGAACCACGGGGGTTTATGAAAAGGTCGTTATAAATGCTTCACATACGTACAAGTTTTCAATGGCACAGTTGGTAGAGCATTGGGCTCTTGGTCATGCATGACCAGGTTCTGCGCTGAAACTTTATTTTTCTTCTCTTTTTTCGAGGGGTTGTGGGTTCTAACCCGACCTGGTTTTTTGTGTTTGTGTGTGTGTGCGTTTTTTCCTCCTCTTTTCTCGGAGGCTGCGGGTTCGAACCCGATCTTCTTTTTTTTCTCCAAAACCTAGAGGTTCAGCGCCAGCGGTTTTTATCCCTCCAGGTTTACTGGAGGTCCTACAGACTCTATCTGTCTGTCTGTGTGTGTGTCTGTCTGTCCCGACTCCACGGCTTATATCTCAAAAACTACTGGACGGATTTCCTTGAGATTTTGCACACTAACTGGAAGTTAGGTTCGATTGAATGTATCAAATTTTCAGAATCGAGGCTTGAAGAAAAAGTGGTTTTTTAAGGTTGTACACTCCAGAGTGCCTCCCCAAATACGCGATTCATGGAATGGCGAAAATTCTGACGTGATCAAAGCTGACAGAACAATGCCTGGCTACAGTATCGGGAGAGCAGCGGTGGCTATGACAGATAAGGGAAGGGATGACACGGGGGGGGGGGGGGGGGGGGGGGATTGTCCACCCGCGCGGTCGGTTCAACTCTGGGAACAGCCACTCAGTCTCTTTTTTCGAGAGGTTGCTGGTTCGATCCCGACCTGTTTTTTGTGTGTGTGTTTTTCCCTCTCTTTTCTCGAGAGATTGCGGCAAAACCTGGAGGTTCAGCGCCAGCGGTTTTTATTGAGTTCTCAAACGAATGATTGAAACAACTGAAAGAAAACAACGAAGGCTGATAAGTATGAGGAGAGAAGGGACGAATCATTAAAATAACGTATAGATCAAACAGATACACCACTTCGGTGTGTGATGCAGTACGTTATACGAAGGAGTGCTGAAAGGACGCGCACTGCCTGACCAAGGCTAAGATTCAAGTAAAACTAGTAAATATGGACAAAAGAAGTAATGGATGATACATGGATTGAACAGAAACATTTTTCAATCATGTACACTCATTATAGCCACTTATACAACATCGAAAGTGACAATATTAAACTTACTTTAGCAAGTAGAATGCACGCGGGAAAGGACGATGAGTGACAGACCATTTTGGTGAAGGGAGGTCACTTCGGTTGCATTGTGAGTAAGGACGGTGGTCTCCCCTGTTAGCGTCTGCTAGGAAATGAACATCATGCAGTTAGTATTAACAAAAATGACACTGTCACGAATTTTGATTCCACGACACTCGTTTTCTCTCTTTCACCGCACAACTATGCCAGATTATTGCCGTGTGTAGAGTACGCGGTCTCAATCTCGGATCGTCAACATCGAAATACGCGTGGAAACGTCTTAAAACATCGAGAGCGCTTAAAATCTCTTCTATGCCATCCAAACGAATCGCAACGGGGCACATCATCGCCTCTTGGTGATTAAAACCCGAAAAATCGGTCTCATTTAGCGTTTACTCGCACTGCTTCCGCACTGCCGTACATTAGCAGGTGCCGTGAGCGTCAACGCCTCCGATTGGCTGACGGCTGGCTGAATTGGAACGTGAACCCCTCTGATTGGCTCATGGGTGGCAGAATTGGTACGGGCGCTACGGCCGGTATGGTCTGAATGAGAAACATCGAAATGCACGTTTGCGCCTGAAAAACAGCGTGAGAGCGCTTAAGATCTCTTCTGTTCCATCCAAACAAGTCGTTGCAACCCATGTCATCGCTACTTGGCGATGAAAACCCAAGAAGCCGTGTAATTTAGCGTCGGAGCGCACTGCAAGCACGGCCGTACATCTGCAGGTGACATGAGCGTCAACGCCTCTGATTGGCTGACTGCTGAGACAATTGGAACCGACTTGGAACATTGGTGGGCTAGGATTGGTTCGCTGTGCAGCGAGAATTGGAACCGCAAGCGATCTGATTGGCCGCTCAGAGCATGAAGATCGAAGTGCCCCGTCGCTCGAGGCCCCGGCAAATGCGCCGGTGTCGTAGAATATTTCGAAACCAGGATTAATCGGAACCGGTTCCCAAAAATCCTAGGATATTTCGGAACCATTCCGATTTATCCTGGCCCTGGTGAAAGGATATTTCGGAACCACCAGGATATTTCGGAACCACCTTCTAGATGCTTTCGTATCATTTTCTGAGTTTCTACAAGGTTTCAAATCAGAGTGAAACAAACTACTACGCTAACAAAGAACAATTTACCTTGACCAAACGATGTTTAATGTATGTTGTTTTATTAAAGATGCTCAAGCAGCTACAGACTGCTTTTTAAGTACGAGTAATAATACATAAAGATTTTTACAGAACCTGTTGTTAAACTCCTTGTGGATTCTAAGTCACCTTGACACGTTTGTGTATACGGTTATACATATTTCCTCTCTCTCTCTCTCTCTCTCTCTCTCTCTCTCTCTCTCTCTCTCTCTCTCTCTCTCTCTCTCTCTCCACCAACTGGTATAGAAGTTTTTCTGATACCGAGGCGGTGAGCTACCATAAGGTCATACCTGCGACGATGTATGAATATGCTATTCATGCCATTTCGATGGCCGTAATATAATATCTATTTTAACATTCCTGTACATATGAATATCTGAATTTCTTAACCTGATGTATGTCCATTATGGCTAAGCTTGGTTTTAGGCCGAGATCAAATCACTCCCCCCCTCTTCTCTCTCTCTCTCTCTCTCTCTCTCTCTCTCTCTCTCTCTCTCTAATGGGCTAATTCATTCAAAGTAGGCATGCTTTCATGAGTTTAATAATAATAATAATAATAATAATAATAATAATAATGCATAGCATTTGTATAGCGCACTTCTGTACAACTCAATGCGCTGACATAACCACATTCACATGCAGACATTCATCAGCAAGCTTACCAACATAATACAACACATAATACAACTTACAGACCTGAGAATGGATACAACAACATACATGATCATGAGAAAAAACCTACAATCAAGCAAAAGCCAGTCGAAACATGTGAGTCTTCAGTTGCGACTTAAAAAATAGGTAACGTGGGTGCGTCACGCAGGCCAGTCGGCAGCGAGTTCCAGACAGAGGGGACATTGAAACTAAAACTACGCTCACCAAAAGATTTTGCACTACGTTTTGGAATTTTGAGAAGCTTATCATTTGCTGAACGGAGAGAACTGAATGGTTGATATAATAATAATAATAATAATAATAATAATAATAATAATAATAATAATAATAATAATAATAATAATAATAATAATAATAATACGATCATTTATAACGCGCACATATCTCACCACTTAGGCGACTCAAGGCGCACACACACACATTCACACCCATAAAGAAAGAATACACGCCCTAATACAAAACATGGCAGGTGCAAATATGCACACAACAACCAAACATATATACACATAACATAAGATAATAATTACAATATAAGTAGTATAGTAATTAGGGCTGCCAGCTCACCCCTAATGAGGCAGCTGCTCACTTTTTAAAATTAATTGGTCAACTAATGACTTTTTCAATCTGAGGAGACAGGCTGCAAGCAAGTTTAGTTTCTGACAATATCACCTCGCCTTTAATTAGTGTGCCTTTCTCTTACAAACACACACAGACACACACTGGCACACTTACACACACAAACACACACTCACAGGCACACAAACACACTTACCTTCGCGTGCGCGCGAAATAGGCCAAGTCAAGTCGGCCTATCCCATTCACTGCCTCTAAGGTTTACATTGCTACAAATGCAACCATATTTTCGTTAAAAACGTGACAATTACATATTGTAGAGTCTTGCCAAAGACTGGTAGCCTTATTTTGGATGAACTTAATCCATTTTCAATTAGATTGAGTACACTGCATGTAAAAAAATGCGCTTAATTGCATGATCTAAACCACGCTGTTTTGGCCTGCAGGAATTCGCTTTTGTAGGCCGCCATCGAATTGTGCCTCTCTCTCACAAAAACACATATTTTCGCTAAAAACAAGACCATTTACATGTTTAGAGTTCTGGTAAAGCAGGGTCACTTCAATGAAAAAGTACTTAGTCCATTGTCAACTAGATTGAGTACCCACATCTAGAAAACGTTGTAAAAATAGCCAGTCTAAAAACACAGCAAACCAGCAAAGGGAAGTAACTCTACAACTCACACGAGCCAACTGCCAACTGCCAACTACCAACTGCCTTTTAGCATAAACTTACATTGTATTAAAAAGAACAAGTTTAATATTTAAACCACAATATTATTTAATAAAACAGATATTTATAAAAATATGAATTTACTCAACTTGTTTGTATTTTTATTATTTAAAACATATGTTTGCAGTAATATGCAATCGTTACACCAGGCATTGTTTGTTCTAGGAAACCATGTCCTATAAATACTGATTTCTATTTTTTTTACTTTGACTCGGGCAATTAGTCTCTAAGGCTTCTTACCCCACTGGTGATAAACGTTCAAAGCAATGGGGGAGTGGCCATACCTCATTAGCTGAGAATATGATCACCAGTGTGCTCGAAGCACCTCAGGGGTTCCTCACATTTCGATTTCGCCGGTGAGGTTTCCCAACATGGGGTGTAACGACCACAAGGGGTAGAGAAGCCTGCCATGACCTCCTCCTCAAAGGGTGAGATGCGCATAGCCCTGAGAGGGGGAGGAAGTGGTTAAACAGACTAATATGTGCGGGTTTTTGCTGTTTTAGGGTTGTGATGATATATGAGCATACTAATTTGCATAATTTATGTTAATGCAAATGATATGCAACTGCATTGCATAAATTAGCATAAATTAACATAAATTAAAAACCAAA
>JAWQFJ010027097.1:0-2500 GCA_034096865.1 Theodoxus fluviatilis
GCAAGATTATTCCGGTCTGACACGCGCAGGGTTAAATGAAGTTGTCCTGCATGATTCCTGGGGTGGGGTGGGGTAACCAAGAACAATTCTTTTAAATTTCTAGACTTTTCAAATCATTTTTTGAATCAGGGGACAATTAAATCTTGTTCTCTTTATTTTTCTTACCTAACTTAAAGTCTGTGCTTTGTTTTCAAAGTTTGTTACTTATTGCATACAATTGTCCAGTTTGTGCGCTACTTTGTACACAATGATTTTTCTGTTGTTTTCCAGTTTCAGTACTGGAATGAATAAAATCCATGGAAAAGAAACATCTTGTCCCGTGTGATTCCTTCAAACCTGATGTGCATGTAGTATGATCAGCATATTCATACAGGTCTCTGAAAGGGCATGAATGGTGGGAGGGAGGAATGGCATTGGGGATGGCAGGCCCCCTTCTGGCCTGTACACAGGCAGCATAGGGTCCAATGGGTGTAGTATATACAGTAGCCTCACACTGGCTGGCCCAAACCTGGCCAGCATTGGGCCAATTTAGGTGTAGTGGCTGCGTGTGGGCCAGCCAAGCCAAGCCACTACACTACCTGAACTGGCCCTGTGCTGGCCACGTTTGGGCCCAAACGTGGCCAGCACCGGGCCAGTTCAGGTAGTGTAGTGGCTTGGCTCGGCTGGCCCACATGCAGCCCACACGCAGCCAGCACCGGGCCAGTGCGGGCCAAATTCTCACTCCCAGCACCGGGCCAGCGCCAGATGCCAGTGCTGGGCCCGCACGTCTGGCCGACATTGGCCCAGTATGGGGCCAGATTTAAATGCTATCTGGGCAGTAGTTCAGCCAGGGGCCTGCTCCAGTAGTTCAGCCAGGGGCAGCTCCAGTAGTTCAGCCAGGGGCAGCTCCAGTAGTTTAGCTCCTCTTCCTCCAGCTTCTGCTCCTCCTCCTCCAGCTTCTGCGCCTCCTCCTCCAGCTTCTGCTCCTCCTCCTCCAGCTTCTGCTCCTCCTCCTCCAGCTTCTGCTCCTCCTCCTCCTCGAGCTTCTGCTCCTCCTCCCCCTCCTCCTCCTCCTCCTCCTCCTCCTCCTCCTCCTCTTCATCCTCCTCCCCCTCCTCTTCATCCTCCTCCTCCTTCCTTTTCTTTACTTCTTTTTCTACCGGTAAAGTCTAATGGCGAACGACACTTCCTTCATAAGCTGTACCTCTCGCCAGTCAGGGACCGCTTGGCCTAGGGAAGGAAACCTCTTTCCGAAAGCTTGCCTGGTCGACTTCAAGGCTGCCCACGACACCACACCTGAAATGGGGCATGACGTCGGCCACGAGAGACCGGTGCAAGTGACCCCGACTTCATCAAGACAACTCTTGTCGTCCTCAACGTCAAGAAGCGGGCCCTCGTCTGGGCCACACTCTCCGCCACGAGAGAATACAATTTGGTCAGAAACAGAAGGAACAGTAGCAGCAGCAACGGCAGCAACATCACAGCAGCAACAGCAGTAGCAGCAACAGCAGTAGCAGCAACAGCAGTAACAGCAACAGCAGTAGCAGCAACAGCAGTAGCAGCAACAGCAGCAACGGCAGCAACATCACAGCAGCAACAACAGTAGCAGCAACAGCAGCAACGGCAGCAACATCACAGCAGCAACAGCACTAGCAGCAACAGCAGTAGCAGCAACAGCAGCAACGGCAGCAACATCACAGCAGCAACAGCAGTAGCAGCAACAGCAGTAGCAGCAACAGCAGTAGCAGCAACAGCAGTAGCAGCAACAGCAGTAACAGCAACAGCAGTAGCAGCAACAGCAGTAGCAGCAACAGCAGCAACGGCAGCAACATCACAGCAGCAACAGCAGTAGCAGCAACAGCAGTAGCAGCAACAGCTCCGGCAACAGAGGCAGCAATGAAGCAGACAGCATAGAGTTGGATTTGACTTGCATCAGCCGTGCAGAGAAACAACACTTCCCCTCCGACTGGTACAATTCAGAAAGAGGGAAGGTAAAAGAAACTCACGCTTCTCCACTCCCTACCACCGAAAGCATCAGTTCATCCAGTTAAAACTGATATTAAAAAAAGGTTAAGTTTAATGTATACAGTGCAGGAGAAATGCACAAACAAACAAACAAACAAAAGCCGTCTTCCTTTTTCACGTGCCCCCCCACCCCCACCCCCCACCCCCCTCCGCACCGACTCCCTCCCCACCAATCCCTCCGCCAGACATCTCCTCCGCCTCCTCCTGCTCATCGTCCCAAAAGGCTAGAAAGTACGACAGTGCTCCAGAAAATATTCTATATGAACTGAGAGGGAATCACAGTGTACCCACTTGCAAATAATGGAACCAGAAGCCATCAGCAATCCTTCCTGGGGCACCAAAGGAGCTTAACAAGAAAGCAAAAATATGGGTCACTCGGTTGTCTCTATGGCGGTCTCTACTCGCACGGACAGCCGGTCTAGTTAGGGTTCGAATGAGGACAGGATAAATTTAGACTTCCTAGAAGCCCCAGCCGGGTATTTCCCTGCTCCCCCGG
>JAWQFJ010027097.1:7500-11093 GCA_034096865.1 Theodoxus fluviatilis
CATCCCAGCCATCCATCCATCCATCCATCCATCCATCCATCCATCCATCCATCCATCCATCCATCCATCCATCCATCCATCCATCCATCCATCCATCCATCCATCCATCCATCCATCCATCCATCCATCCATCCATCCATCCATCCATCCATCCATCCATCCATCCATCCATCCATCCATCCATCCATCCATCCATCCATCCATCCATCCATCCATCCATCCATCCATCCATCCATCCATCTATCTATCTATCTATCTATCTATCTATCTATCTATCTATCTATCTATCTATCTCCATCGCTCGCTTTCTCTCGCTTTCTCTTTCTCCTCCCCCCCCCTCTCTCTCTCTCTCTCTCTCTCTCTCTCTCTCTCACCTCTCTACCACCACCCTCTCTCTCTCTCTCTGTGTCTCTCTCTCTGTCTCTCTCTCTCTCTCTCTCTCTCTCTCTCTCTCTCTCTCTCTCTCCCTCCCTGTGTGTGCGTGTGTATCTCTCTCAAAGTTTGTTAAGTATTATTTTGTTCACTGTTCACTAGTATACATGTGTAAATGAGCGATGCATATATGTTGTTTCCAGGAGGGTGCCCACGCCTGGCAGTGCTTTCATGAGCAATGTCGGTAGGGACGCCAGGAAGCTCCAGCTGTCCTGACCAAACTATGGAAGGAGCAGTGGGAGGTGAGATCAGTGAAGAACCTGTAATTAAGAAACTCACCTGTGTTTGCTCTACAAACCTCACGTTTGTTTCCTTGTTTTTCACATTTCCCCCTATTATGACTACTTTTTAAAATGAAATTCAATCTCCGTGGAATCCTGTTGTCACGCTGTGAACTTTGCGCTTTAAATTGTAATTTCTTGTGAGGGTTTTTTTGAACGAGCAAAGGGATAAGATGATAAATATGCTGATCTATGAATGTGCGTGCGTGCGTGTGTGTGTGTGTGTGTATGTGTGTGTGTGTGTGTGTGTGTGCGACTGTGTGTGTGTGTGTGTGTGTGTGTGTGTGTGTGTGTGTGAGAGAGAGAGAGAGAGAGAGAGAGAGAGAGAGAGAGAGAGAGAGAGAGAGAGAGAGAGAGAGGAGTATTAACAGCTTTGCTCTTTTTATCACGTCTTTAAAGAAGATAACGTGAAGGAGAGTGTGGAACCTTTTCCCCCTCTCCTCTCTCTATCATGTATCCTGCGTAGTAGATGCCCATGTTGTATACGTTGTAAGACCAGCCTACTATGCAGCTTATAAGTGCGGGAGGGTCGCAGAGTGGCCTTCCCCGTCGTTTGTTTACTGGACTTGACATGTGACTGCGGACAGTTCCCTCCTGTCATCCTGGCTCGCTAAGTCTAAATTGTTAAATATCAGAGATACATTTGATGTTTTCTCTCAAAAAAGACCTCTTATTCCAATGGTGCAATATTCATTCGATTGACTTTGTTGTGCCTGATGAGGCAACACTTGATGTGAATAATTTCGATTAAGTATAAGGCAGCAATAAGCCTTTTTCGATCATTAGAAAAACACTAACTCAGGGATAGGCTTAGATCGAGACTGCTGATCCGAAGCCTGGCTCCCCTGACATCCGTGCACTTCTTTGATAAGGAGGGACTGTCGGCAGGTCGGGAGAGACCCCATTCCATCTGGGTTGAGAGACCACTGTCACCACAGTCTTGGGTTGATTAGTCCATTACCATCCGGCCTGGGACTAGCCAGCAGTCCTGTACCCATAGGTAAAAATAATGTTGTGGAAAGCAAGCGACGATTAGTCTCATACCTGTGCCCTGCTACCATCAAGCCTTGCCTCCACTCCACCACAACGTGAACGAGATGGAACATGAGGAGGAGCAAGCGGAGGTGGAGGAAAAAAAACTTCTCGATGTAAGATATCGGCAGCACCAGCAGTGACAACAGCAGCAGCACTAGTGTCGATGTAAGATATCGACAGCACCAACAGTGACAACAGCAGCACTAGTGTAGATGTAAGATATCGACAGCACCAGCAGTGACAACAGCAGCAGCACTAGTGTCGATGTAAGATATCGACAGCACCAACAGTGACAACAGCAGCACTAGTGTAGATGTAAGATATCGACAGCACCAGCAGTGACAACAGCAGCAGCACTAGTGTCGATGTAAGATATCGACAGCACCAACAGTGACAACAGCAGCACTAGTGTCGATGTAAGATATCGACAGCACCAGCAGTGACAACAGCAGCACTAGTGGCGATGTAAGATATCGGCAGCACCAGCAGTGACAACAGCAGCACTAGTGTATATGTAAGATATCGACAGCACCAGCAGTGACAACAGCAGCACTAGTGTAGATGTAAGATATCGGCAGCACCAGCAGTGACAACAGCACCAGCAGTGACAACAGCAGCACTAGTGTAGATGTAAGATATCGACAGCACCAGCAGTGACAACAGCAGCACTAGTGGCGATGTAAGATATCGACAGCACCAGCAGTGACAACAGCACCAGCAGTGACAACAGCACCAGCAGTGACAACAGCAGCACTAGTGGCGATGTAAGATATCGGCAGCACCAGCAGTGACAACAGCAGCACTAGTGTAGATGTAAGATATCGACAGCACCAGCAGTGACAACAGCAGCACTAGTGTAGATGTAAGATATCGGCAGCACCAGCAGTGACAACAGCACCAGCAGTGACAACAGCAGCACTAGTGTAGATGTAAGATATCGACAGCACCAGCAGTGACAACAGCAGCACTAGTGGCGATGTAAGATATCGACAGCACCCTGACACAGCACCAGCATGACACAGCACCAGCAGTGACAACAGCAGCACTAGTGGCGATGTAAGATATCGGCAGCACCAGCAGTGACAACAAGCAGCACTAGTGTAGATGTAAGATATCGGCAGCACCAGCAGTGACAACAGCAGCACTAGTGGCGATGTAAGATATCGGCAGCACCAGCAGTGACAACAGCACCAGCAGTGGCGATGTAAGATATCGGCAGCACCAGCAGTGACAACAGCAGCACTAGTGGCGATGTAAGATATCGGCAGCACCAGCAGTGACAACAGCAGCACTAGTGGCGATGTAAGATATCGGCAGCACCAGCAGTGACAACAGCACCAGCAGTGACAACAGCAGCACTAGTGGCGATGTAAGATATCGGCAGCACCAGCAGTGACAACAGCAGCACTAGTGGCGATGTAAGATATCGGCAGCACCAGCAGTGACAACAGCAGCACTAGTGGCGATGTAAGATATCGGCAGCACCAGCAGTGACAACAGCAGCACTAGTGTAGATGTAAGATATCGGCAGCACCAGCAGTGACAACAGCAGCACTAGTGTAGATGTAAGATATCGGCAGCACCAGCAGTGACAACAGCAGCACTAGTGGCGATGTAAGATATCGACAGCACCAGCAGTGACAACAGCAGCACTAGTGTAGATGTAAGATATCGGCAGCACCAGCAGTGACAACAGCAGCACTAGTGGCGATGTAAGATATCGGCAGCACCAGCAGTGACAACAGCAGCACTAGTGGCGATGTAAGATATCGGCAGCACCAGCAGTGACAACAGCAGCACTAGTGTCGATGTAAGATATCGGCAGCACCAGCAGTGACAACAGCA
>JAWQFJ010027098.1:0-12500 GCA_034096865.1 Theodoxus fluviatilis
ATGTGTTCCCAATAAAGCTTGATAACTACTTTGTCTGAAAGTGTATTTGTTGCACTCCCTTTTGCTTAGTTTTAAATCGATTCATTTGTGTGGGGATTTAAAAAAGGAAATGGGTATTCTAGAAAACAACTATATGAGATTTGTGTTCTGCATTTACCGCCACTGCACAAGCATGCACTCTGTAAATGCCTTTTTGGCTGGGGCTGCTAACAACAAAGGTAGGCTTTGTTCGCAGCATCATGCTCCAAGCAACGCAACGTTGCTCAAACAGACCTGCGAGTTCTCGGACAATTTAAAAACAGATCAATGGCCTTACATATCCTACAAAGACTGATAGACCGTAAAAATCTATCCATCCATCCATCCATTCGGCCATCCATCCATCCACCCATCCAACCATCCATCCATCCATCCATCCATCCATCCATCCATCCATCTCTTATGTTAGTGCTCATTCAGCACGGCGGAGACAGTAAGCATGTATCTCTGGTTCAGAATGGTTTTTGCTAGTGGCTGAACTGTATTTAAATTCAGTTCGAGACCTAATTCGGCCTTGTCGATGGCCAAATCGTGACGCTACGAGCAGTAACTTTGAACAGGAAATGTGACATTCTGTTAGACTGCACAGAAGAGAAAGAGGAGGAGCGCGCGCGCACACATATACACACCCGCACACATACACACACATATACGTACATACACATACCCATATGCACACACGCTCGCGCGCGCAAACACATAAAAAAATTATAAGTACACACACATACATAGGTGGAGAGGAGGAGATCGAGAGAGAGGCGGAGAGACAGACACAGATAAAGAGAGAAAGGAGGAGGAGGAGACAGAGAAAGAGAGGCGGAGAGAGACAGAGAGAGAGAGAGGAGGAGTTTGGTACAACTCAAAGATTTTTTTAAAAACGTTAGCTGATTTTATTGTTATTGATATAATAGCACTGCTGGACGCGAAATCTAATTAAGGCCTTCGCACACGAGGCAATTCCACACGCCCCACACGGACGGACAAAAATATCTCCCAATGGCAGCGCGCTACTGTCGCCTTTGCTCCACTATTGCTAGCCGTGATTGGCTGCCACAATGACGCTTGCGAGAACGCCAGGGTAAAATTGCCTCGAGAGACCCAGCCACCACTGCCAGCGACTCTAAATCTGCCTTAAGCTTCACCAAAGATTATAGGTTACACAAAGATAGCTCATGCCGAGCTTTTGCTATATAGAGTTACAAGACGCTCGGAACGCAGCGCCCCAAGCGGCCAGGACTATGGGGAAGTAATCACACTGCTTAGATACATGTAAAAAGTGCTTGTTTGTCGACGCGTTTCTGATGCATTCCGATCATGTTTGTGAATACATTTACGGGGTAATGTGTAATAAAATGATTTACTGCAATAATGGGGGTGTTTTGGCTTTGTTTTTTTGTAGCAGGCCTTGTGAAATCGAAATATTTGGTTCATCGAAATGTGAGCCTATAGTCCGTTTCAACATTGCTCTGTCAGTGGAGACAAAGATTATTCGTCTGCTAGCCATCTAGGTACATACGACCGGTGAGGTTTGTTTACTTATCTTCTGTGGGTTTTGTGCAGAAAGTATACGTTAAAACAGTCTAATATGTGACTCTCCATCACTAAATGAGTCGGTTGCGCAGTCGAGTCATTTTGCGCAAACCGCCCACAAAGGAGGTGGGGGTTGTAGTGGTCGACTTCGAGATTTTGGGTTTTTTGGCTTCTCTAGTCCCTTCTTTATTGTATGAGTAAGTTCAGCATTCGAAATCAACATGTAAGAGTATGCTTTAAGATGTTTTTTGGGTGTAGTTGTAAATCATTTACAAAAAAACATCTGCGAATCGATCGTCATTAATATCAAGCATTTTCTCAAAGTTTTATAGCCACCACTGCTACAGATCGACGGGGGAATACCCTAGGCTGCCAACCAAAACCAAATACACTGCCCCATCTATGTGGCAAATTTCATGAGTCTAGAATAAGGGTTGCTAAGGAAAAGGGGGGAATAATGTCTGTAAACTTAAAATGCGTTTTTCTCAAAAAGCATAGTTTTAGGGTGTCGATCTTTCAAGTCATGTGAAATCGTGTAGAGTAGTAATATTTTCATGATTATTGCACCATTGAAAAGCTTGTTGTGTGCTCTTTTTGAAAACATACAGATCTCAAAATGTTCAAAATGCAACAAGTGACTCATTTTGTGATGGAGGGTCACATATGACTATTTTCGATTAGTTTTTAATCTAATTAATATTTTTGCATGCTTTAACGCGGCCGGATCTTTGGCATAACTCCCCGGGCGTGCGAAGTCAGTAGCGTCCACTGACAGAGCAATGTTTAAACGGACTATAGGCTCACGCGCATGCGCAGAAGCATCCATTTAGATGAACCAAATATTTCGATTTCACAACGCCTGCTACAAAAAAACTAAGCCAAAACACCCCCATTATTGCAGCAAATCATTTTATTACACATTACCCCGTAAATGTATTCACAAACATGATCGGAATGCATCAGAAACGCGTCGACAAACAAGCACTTTTTACATGTACCTAAGCAGTGTGATTACTTTCCCATAGTCCTGGCCGCTTGGGGCGCAACGTGTCTCGATCCTCATAACAATTAGCTAATGAACTATCTTTGTGTAACCTATAATCTTTGGTTTCACATCATACTTCATATCACACTTAGATTGTGCGCGTCACAGTGTCGGGACACTCAAATCCTCTCGCAGCTTCACATCATACTATCCACGTTTTGGTTACAAATCGTCTTAGTGCTTGTGCGTGAACTTTAACTGTAAAATGTATCCATTATCAATAGTCTCGATTATATTTAATAATAAAGAAACTCGTTTCGTGTTTTACTGCCATTGCTGCCAATATAGACCACTTTTTATTCATCGAAAAGTAAGGGCAAGTCGATCGATCGCGCATCGAGTTGTTTACATTGTGATCTCTCTCTCTCTCTCTGTCTCTCTCTCTGTCTCTCTCTCTCTCTCTGTCTGTCTCTCTCTCTCTCTCTCTCTGTCTGTCTCTCTCTCTCTCTCTCCCTCTCTCTCTCTCTCTCTCTCTCTCTCTCTCTCTCTCTCTCTCTACGGAGGGTCGTCTCGATTGTCAGAGCAATGTCGAAACGGACTATAGCAAGAACGTGTTGTCACTTCCGGCTCATGGACATGCGCAGAATCATCCGATACGATGAACCATCTGCTACGCCTACCGGCCCCGCCTCACCCTACAGAAGAGATCACTGGCGGAGTTGAGTTTTGGGCCAGCTCGCGACACACTCAGCTGAAGACGTTTCTGTTCTGCCGCCATGCCTGCCCTCGAAATAGAACACGGGTACACGGGGGAAGAACACCCCGAGGTGCTTATTAGGCACACCATCTTTAAAATGATGTAACTTCGCAAAAAATAGTCAGATCTAGATCATTCTTGCACCGTTGGAAAGCTTGTTCTCTTGCCTTTATAAAAATATGCATATCTCAAATCTTCAAAGTGCCGCGAGAGACTCATTTTGTGATGGAGGGTCACCCCCCACGAAACACACAATTACTTCAGGCCTTGTTTTGATAAACGTATCCATTAATTACGTAATGTCTCTTGGACAGCATAAAACCACTGGACTGTTTGGGTTGTTCAGATCACACCGCTGCTCCTAAAATACAATATTCAGATTTTAATCTTTTTTATAGACGAAATGCGTCACCTTGTGCACACATCAAATAAAACATTACATTTTACATATGACAAATAGCACGTAACGCATTACAGGACATAGCACAGAACAAGTATCATATTAACAACTAGTCATAACACGTATCAAACAGCAGACAACTCGTATCAAGTCACTCGTATAGAGCACTTTTGCGAGGACAGACTTCACCCTCAAGGCTCCTAGTTGGCGAAGAATTTCTCGCGAACCAGCCGAGGCGAGGCGAGGCGAGCAGGGTCAAGGCCTCTACGCAACGGCCAATCATCAAATGGCAAGGGGGAGGTCCGAGAGAACATGGCTGAGTTCAGGCGAAAGTTGGTGAAGAAGTTGTTGTTAGTCGAAGTAACAGACGATACAGACATCACAGCAGAGTTTCACTTGATTAAACATACCATGGTGACATTTCCTATAGGACATTCTCATTAACGTACCCTGCAGGAGTTATTCTCGACGCTCTCTGTCGAAAAACAACGCGTTAGGTAGAACCACCTAGTTTCGGTGCATTCTCGAAGCGTCTGCACTGAATACTAGATCGCTCAAAGTACATGTATGTGGGGGTGGAAAACAGTACGGTGTCATGTAAAGCTCGAATGAGTAGCAGCAGATAACTGTTTAGTTCTGGCTTGAATTGACAATTTCGTTTCCCTGGTCTGGCGAGGACCGAAAATTCACTATCATCAAGTCGATGAGTGATCAACTTAATTGTACAGCACTCGGCGTAATGTAGGCCTATGACTTGTAATATCGGGTCGATGATGACAAGAAAATGGCATTAAAACACACAAAAAGTGTCATTAACAACTAAAATCATCGATTATATTAATAACTGACCATTTTTACACTTACAGCTAGTACTCAAACCTTACAACGCAAACAACACACCTGCCGGGAGTGTCCCGGTCTAGCACGAGTGATCGTAGCAAACAAGCAACAAATGCAACTTCATGAAGTTAATGAAATCTCAAATTAAGATGTCATACATCGATTGACCGAGTTCCACTGCAGCTGCCGGTTGCATTCTCGAACATTTCGTCTGCACTGAATACTGTAGATCGCTCAAAGTATGTGGGGGTGGAGAACAGTACTGTGTCATTTGCCATAACCATCGTGGCAAAATTATTGATGGAAAAGTTGTCAAGCTACATGGCATTCCAGCAAACAAGCAACTACTGCAACTTCATGAAGTTATTGAAATCTCAAAGTGTGATGTCAGACATCGATTGACCGAGTTCCACTGCAGTTGCCGAATCAAACGTAAGCGCTGCTCCCAAGCTCGATTAAGTTGCTTGTGATCGTTTCGCTATCTGATCCGACAATAATTACTAAACATTGATATCAAAAGCATTATTCAAAAGTTTTGGCGGGTGGTCTACCCCGCACAACTAAAATCTACGGTTAATATCATCTCCACAAGCCGAACTACGTGAAGTTATACCTTATACATGTACATTACGCCGAGCGCAGTACAAGTTGATCACTCATCAACTCAATGATAGTGAATTTTCGGTCCTCGCCAGACCAGGGAAACGAAATTGTCAATTCAAGTCAGAACTAAACAGTTATCTGCTGCTACTCATTCGAGCTTTACATGAAACATTATATCACACTAGCTCGATCGTCTGCTGGTAGTGACTACGGTTCGATCGCGTTCGTCTGCTAGCCAGCTAGGTACGTATGGTGAGCTTTGTTTACTTATCTTCTGTGGGTTTTGTGCAGAAAGTATACGTTAAACTAGTCTAATATGACTATTTTCGAATAGTTTTTAATCTAAAAAATATTTTTGCATGCTTTAATGTCATCCTTTTGCCACGATCTAGCGATCATCCCATCAGCTTCTATTTTTACCAGTCTACCGGAACTAGTGGAAGTAAAGGGACGAAACTCGGGCTGAATTTCCGTTTCAGATGTGAGAATGTCCTATGGCACGGGGACTTTGTCAAAGAAAAGAAAGTAACCCGGAAGCACATGCAGACAATTTATATTGAAGAGATCGTAGGCCTACATATATGATGTATAGAAGCTTCTTCGTGTGTGCTCCGATGAAAACATTTCGACATTGTTTGTCTATAAATAACTTATTTACATCATTAAACTGACATGGTCTACGCCATTGTTATTTTCCCCCCCTGGGAGCCGCGGCTAAGTACTTCCGAAGCCTCCTCGCCAAACTTCGTATCTCCCTGCGAGCGAGGAGTTCTGTGGAACGCACTCGTCTTTCGCTTTCCTTGCGTTCCTCGACAATCCTCGCGATACACTAGCTTTAAGCAATGTGCCCCAGATCGTCCTCTTTGTACTGGAAGTGAAGCTATAGGGTCATTTCCCGTGGATTTTATTGGCTGATGAAGAGGGGTCACCTCACACATGCACGGATTTCGCAGCAGTTCAAAATGGTCTCATATCGAATACAATTAGCAGGAATACGAAAATTGCCTGTTCATGCAGTTACATATTTTGTTTGGCCGAGATGTCATATGTGACTCTCCATCGCTAAATGAGTCGGTTGCGCAGTCGAGTCATTTTGCGCAAATCGCCCACAAAGGAGGTGGTGGTTGTAGTGGTCGACTTCGAGATTTGTTGTTTTTTTTTGCTTCTCTAATCCCTTCTTCATTGTATGAGTAAGTTTCGTGTTTGAAATCAGCATGTAAGTAGTATATGCTTTATGATGTTTTTTGGGTGTGGTGGTAAATCATAAATTACAAGAAAACGTCCGCGAACCGATCGTCAACATCAAGCATTTTCTCAAAGTTTCGTAGCCACCACTGCAACAGATTGACGGGTGAATACCCTAGGCTGCCAACCAAAGCCAAAAACCACTGCTTCATCTCTGTGGCAAATTGCATGAGTCTAGAATAAGGGTTGCTAGGGAAAAAAGGGAAATAATGTATGTAAACTTAAAACGCGTTTTTCTCAAAAACCGTATTTTTAGGGTGTCGATCTTCAAAGTCACGTGAAATCGTGTAGGGTAGTCATATGTTCATGATTATTGCACCATTGAGAAGCTTGTTGTGTGCTCTGTTTGAAAACATACAGATATCAAAATGGAATGACTCATTTTGTGATGGAGGATCACATATGGTACTGACTATGCACTATTCCCAAGGCGTAGACCACTTCTCATTGATTTTGTTGATTTAATTCAACAGGTACTTGCTTCTCATTTCAGGCAGTTAATTAAATCTTACGCTTCGGTTCTTTATCAGCATGCACACAAAACAGCCTTTGATGTGTTCTCGTCACGCGTGTGTGAGAACTGCGTCGCAAATGTTGCTTCATGTCGACACACCGCTCAGTGCTCAAGTAGCCTACCTGCATGTGCAAAAATACGAATGAAATGGTGTTGCAAGAATCGACCCGGGGGTTTGGGGATACAGTCATCCATGCACACGTTCCCCCTGTGGGTTGGGGGTCAGAATAGACCCACCGCGTTTCCCTACGCGATTCGTGAGAGGTGAATAAATAGGGACATCGTGACTACTTGCGCATGTATTCTAGTGATTCTCGTGCCTAATGGCCTTACATAGCCTTCAGAGGCTGATAGGTCGTAAAACTCCGTCCGTCCGTCCATGCGCGAGTTGTCCCTCGTCAAGAAAACGCTTTTGTCACTATGGCGCTCACATTGCGCAGGGAATCCGACACAGCCAGACACGAGACCGTTGACACGTGGTCAAACAAAGAGGTGAAGGGCCGGTGTTAGACTATAATTCTTGAACAACAAGAGGAGGGTGACCAATGAAGTCTGGCGGTACTTCGTAATCAAGGCAAGCTGGAGGTTCAGCGCCAGCGGTTTTTATTCACCTCTTACGAATCGCGTAGGGAGACGCGGTGGGTCTATTCTGACCCCCAACCCTCAGGGGGAACGTGTGCATGGATGACTCTGTATCCCCAAACCCCCGGATCGATTCTTGCAGCACCATTTCATTCGTATTTTTGCACATGCAAGTAGGCCTACTTGGGCACTGAGCGGTGTGTCGACATGAAGCAATATTTGCGACGCAGTTCTCACACACGCGTGACGAGAACGCATCGAAGGCTGTTTTGTGTGCATGCTAATAAAGAACCGAAGCGTAAGATTTAATTACCTGCGCTGAAATGAGAAGCAATTACCTGTTGAATTAAATCAACAAAATCAATGAGAAGTGGTCTGCGCCTTGGGAATAGTACATAGTCAGTACCATATGTGACCCTCCATCACAACGTGAGTCACTAGTTGCATTTTGAACATTTTGATATCGGTATGTTTTCAAAAAGAGCACACAACAAGCTTCTCAATGGTGCAATAATCATGAACATATGAATACCCTACACGATTTCACATGACTTTGAAGATCGAAACCCTAAAAATACGCTTTTTGAGAAAAACGCGTTTTAAGTTTACATACATTATTCCCTCTTTTTTTCCCTAGCAACCCTTATTCTAGACTCATGCAATTTTCCACAGAGATGCAGCAGTGGGTTTTGGCTTTGATTGGCAGCCTAGGGTATTCCCCCGTCGATCTGTTGCAGTGGTGGCTACGAAACTTTGAGAAAATGCTTGATGTTGACGATCGGTTCGCGGACGTTTTCTTGTAATTTATGATTTACCACCCACCCAAAAAAATCATAAAGCATAATTATACTTACATGTTGATTTCAAACACGAAACTTTCTCATACAATGAAGAAGGGATTAGAGAAGCAAAACAAACAAAATCTCGAATTCGACCACTACAACCTCCACCTCCTTTGTGGGCGGTTTGCGCAAAATGACTCGACTGGGCAACCGACTCATTTAGCGATAGAGAGTCACAGTGTGACCATGACTTGACGATAGTTGTGAGGATTACAGAGCCTTCTCGTTCTAGCCTCATAATGGTGTGTGTCTACATCCCTCCCATTGATTCGCCGTACTATGCTGGAAAATAAACAAAGTGCAATATATTTCTTTTGGAAGATATAGTATCACAGTGATACCAAACATATTCTGATTATGTAGTTTGTGTATGCGGCGACTTAAATGCGAGAACTTGTACTTGGAATTTTCACGGAAGGAACGAAAACGAAGATTTGTATGTATAGGATCTTGAAGAATCCTTAGACTATTGTCCATGTCTTGAGCGTGTACGTGATCAAAAATCCTGGGACCAACCAACCAACCATTATGGTCAAAATTTAATCGATACGTATATAGCAAATCACTGGTGTATTCTCAATGGTTATACTGACAATGACAGAGACGAAAAGTTTAGCAAGCCATCTGTCATGGTCACTCCGGTTATTGTGCCGGATTAGTGTCCGTGATGCGGCCGCGAGTATCCCAGCAGTTATAATTTAGAAAGAAAAGCAAGCAATCATATGTTCAATTCCCGGACTAATGAGAGATCAACGCAGCCGCCACAGAACACACAAGAGCATATAAACATATAATACAGACTTTTAATTACTTTAAAACTAAATTTATACTTTAACTAATACACAGAATTATGAGGAAACTACGACAAATCAACCCCAGAAACTCAGCAAAAATCCATGTCCTCCAACCAAGCGGTCACAGAGACCAAGAACAGACTAAACGATGAACCACCGAAAATGCAAGCATCCAGAACGCGAGACCAACCGTAGTTTTCTTTCTCTCTCTTCCTTTTCCATCGATTCGTCTTTCACCTTTTCTCTGTTCCTTTTTCTTTCCACAAAGACGTTCTGATATCCTCGACTGCACACCGTTAGTTCGTTGGTTCCAGGACTATTCGGTACGGTATGGGCCAGCAACGTTCATTATTGGCGCTCTGCCCATCACTCCTAGATATAACATCCTCTGCCTCCGTCAACCTCGAACTCGGCCTGGGTGTCTAAAATCAGTCCAACCCTCTACCACTTCTCTTCAACTGATTTTTTCTCTCTCCCATCTCCTTCTCCATCTTTTCCTATCCTATTTTCCCCCGCTACTCTCTGATCTTCCTCTTTTTCCTCCTTCTGATGTCATCCGTGACGTCATTCTCCTCCAAATTTCACCGGAGATTTCAACGTCATGTAAACTATAGAAAATAGTGGTCAGCTAAAAGATAAAAACCGCTGGCGCTGAACCTCCAGGTTTTGGCAAATATATATATTTTTTTTACAGATCGGATTCGAACCCGCAACCTCTCAAGAAAAGAGGGGGGGAAAACACGCACACACAAAATCACAAAAAAACCAGGTTGGGTTCGAACCCACAACCTTCACACTGACATGTCGCGCTCACCAGTGCTTCGGACACATGCCGGTCATTCTGTGCACTGGTCAGTGTGAAAGTGCATAGAACAGTCAGTGCATCGGACAGTCCGTGCATAGGACAGTCAGTGCGAAGGACAGTTGCGGAAGCTTTTTGGCTCCACACACAACACTTCAAGTGTAGGTTATACAATTTTGGAATACGAGCTTAGCTTACTCCATCAAACACGTAACAGATACATGATTAAAAACCCAACATCACTTACCCAGCCTTGCACGAGCAATGAGGATGGTTCATCTTCTGCTTAGCAGCGTCAAGATCGAAAGAAAGTCGATACATAATGTGCTGCTTAAATTTTTCCACATTGATCTGAAGCACCGAGCTGTCACCTCCACCGTTTAATCCGCTTGCTAATAGATCTTAATTTCGTCTAAATAACATGAATAGTATTTATTCATACCCCTGTCTATCACAGTCTGAGAAATCTTCTCACTGTCTGGCAAAAATGAGACACAAATGATGTCCGGAATACAACGCAACGAATCTGCGTTCATTCGGAAGACATTTTTATCTAGGAGCTTTGTGTATTTTTTCGTCTGGAATATTCTAAAGTAAAATAAATCAATAAATCAATAAATCAACAAAAAATTAATGAATAAAGCAATAAACTCCTGATTTAAAAAAAATCTTATTTGGTACATAATTTTGTTTTTGCATACACTGCCACAAAAGTGCGAGTATTTCAAAATGAGAGGCGGCTCGTGAACTAGAAATTCAGACAGTGTCACTTGTGGTGTTTGTGAAGAGCTGTTCCACAATATGATTTGTGTAACAATACGATAATGTTAAAAGTAAGCAGCCAGCCGCAAAAATGCAAAACCGGGTTTTGTGTCTTTTATGGACGAGTTTTCGCATCAGTTGCTCACTAATGAACACAGTTCATAGCAATAGAGTAAAATGGCAGAAGGCCGAAAACACTCTCTCTGTTTCTCTCTCTCTCTCTCTCTCTCTCTCTCTCTCTCTCTCTCTCTCTCTCCCTCCCTCTCCTTATCTCTTTTTGTCACTCTGTCTCTCTCACTCTGTCTCTCTCTCTCTGTCTCTCTCCGTCTCTCTGTGTCTCTCTCTCTCCCTGTCTCTCTAAGTCTGTCTCTCTCTATCTCTCAGTCTGTCTCTCTCTATCTCTCTGTCTCTCTTTGTCTCTCTCTCTGTCTCTCTTTATGTCTCTCACTTTCTCTCTCTCTCTCTCTCTCTCTCTCTCTCTCTCTCTCCTCGCTCCATCCGGAAATGCATTTCATCTTATTTTGTCCTGCTTTATACGACTTGAGAGCACTTTTTGGGGGCTATTTTTAAGACTGATAATAGTGATCCATTCAAGCTTCTCATGTCCAACAAACAAACAAAAGTAATTAGACTAGTGAGCACATATCTCTACCAAACATTTAAACAAAGAGATACAGCTCTGGAGTCTGCAGAGCATTGCAACTTATTTGTTTGATAATTTTCTCTGATTAATTCACTTTGTTGTTGTTTAAAGCATTGTACCACTTGAATAGGGCCGGTGGCCTGATAAAAAATTCGTTCGTTTATTCGTTCGTTCTCTCTCTCTCTCTCTCTCTCTCTCTCTCTCTCGCTCGCTCTCTCGCTCTCGCTCTCACTCTCTCTCTCTAGCTCTTATTTAGCTTTTTTTACCGAACACAGAGGACGTTTCTGTCCTTTCAACACATCTTGCCACGTGTGAGGAATACTTAACTGATGTGGAAACGGTCGCGTTCGATCGCCGTTGCAGAACCAATGATGCAGCAAATGCAATACGTTTTCACGACAGCATAGTGTAGTCATTTACATTTGACTAGGCAATGGCGACGGGGCTAATGACCACGTTATGCACAGAAAATGTGCCTGTGCTGCAGTAGGGATGGATGTAGGGAGCTTCACGACACATCAGCCTTTACATGCTGTGTGAGGCCATTGACTACGACAATCCATGAGAGTTGGTTAGAACTACAGCATGTCAAGGCACGGTTTCCCTAGTTATTCGCCTCTCACCAAAACTGTGAGGAGACGCAATGGATGAGTTCTTGTCCCCAACGCACAGGGCGTCCGTGCTTGAGAAACAAGGCTACAGTGCTGAGTTAAGTAATGAGCGCACTAAATCACATTTTCCCTAGTTCTACGTAACTGTATACATTTCAAGATTTTTATCTAGGAGCTTTGTGTATTTTTTCGTCTGGAATATTCTAAAGTAAAATAAATCAATAAATCAATTAATGAATAAATCAATAAACTCCTGATTAAAAAAATCTCTTATTTGGTATATACTTTTTGTTTTTTCATACGCGGTCACAAAAGTGCGAGTAATTCAAAATAAGAGGCGGCTCGTGAACTAGAAATTCAGACAGTGAAACATGTGGTGTTTGTGAAGAGCTGTTCCACAATATAATTTGTGTAACAATACGATAATGTTAAAAGTAAGCAGCCAGCCGCAAAATGCAAAACCAGGCTGTGTCTTTTATGGACGAGTTTTTGCCTCAGTTGCTCACTAATGAACACATTTCATAGCTATAGAGTAAAATGGCAGAAGGCCG